>CM039585.1:37780770-38065603 GCA_022457205.1 Saccharum spontaneum | reverse complement strand
CATATATGGTTCTGAATAAGGCAAGTGTAGATGCCTGATGAGCATTCAATTTTTCAGACATGAACACAAATAGGGAGAGAAGAGGCATGGATGGTAGAAGTAGAAAATGTGTCAGTTCAGGACAACTCGCATTTCAGCCACCATGGAGTGTAGTAAAAAAAACACCATGGAGGATTTCTTTAGTAACATGAATTGTAAAAACACACACATCAGCTCCCTCACACACACACACACACAGATCAAACTTTGTATATACCTTGCAGATTCTTTTCCCCCATGACTGTTATCTAACAGCTAGAAATATAAAACTATAGTAGCCGAAAATGGAACACAACAATTTTTGTTCATTTCAAGCTAAAACCTGAAAGAGATCTCCTAATGCAACGGCTCTTCAAAGTTTAGGTATTCTTCATTTTCATCCATCACTATATCTTACACTGAACGCTTTTAGTTTTGCTACTGCCCTTTTGTCGTCCATCAAATGAGATCAAGTATAAACAGCCAGTTAAACACATCTAGGTAACATCTAGATCCATACCATGCCAGGAGCGATGGTAATTATATATGGAACGAAATTTGCTCCATCAAAACACGCCAACATGTCACCTGCCAACAGATGGCGCAGTTAAAAGATAATAACATCAGATGATAGCAAAACAAACAAACCAAACGAAAGGACTATAGAATATAGATGCGTCTCTAGGGGTATATACAAACAGTCTAATAAATATTGAGAATAGCAGATAATCTGAATAATATATACAAACAGGTCCATGGGCACAAACACACAGGACTGAAGCTACATCTAAATCGTGTTGCCACAAAGATGCCTGAATGGATAGTGAGCAGCAAAGAGAGATTTTTCATACAATGGCAGCTACCCCCACAGAAGGATAGAGATCAGTTTGTTTTAGACATTCTCACATTCACCATTCATGACATAGACACATGCATTACCA
The DNA here is from genome assembly GCA_022457205.1 of Saccharum spontaneum. Classification (NCBI taxonomy): domain Eukaryota; kingdom Viridiplantae; phylum Streptophyta; class Magnoliopsida; order Poales; family Poaceae; genus Saccharum; species Saccharum spontaneum. The sequence goes on along the minus strand of CM039585.1, from coordinate 38,064,644 downwards.
CGAGTAACTGATTATATCAAAGAGGATTTGCTAGTACTGCGATTCATGGCATAAACATAGAGACCAAAAGGACACGTTGTTTAACTCATGAGCATTCTGTCGAACACCTCCTATGCGTTATCGATGTCGACATCGAGTCCTGCATTGGAGGTGGTGGTGGGTATTGTCAGGGCAATAAACGTTGGTGTGGGGGGCGGGGATACTGTGGCTGCCATCCCCTTCGGCTTGGGGACCGCTGGTGGTCCGTTCTGCACATCCAGTTGCCGGCCATGGCTAGCCTCCACGCCCCCTTCTGTGGCCTCGCCTGGACTGATGATGACGAGAGCACGGCATGGCCGCGGACGACCGATCCCTTGACAAATCCATGTGCTCCTTCGTCACCGCGAGCGGAGGGAACCCACCTCCCCGCAAATCCGTGAGCTCCTCTATCACCGCGAGTGGAGGGGAGAGAAGGTCCCCGGCCGATCTGATTCCAAATGACAGCCTTTTGCACCTCCCCGCATATCCGTGCGCTCCTCCACCACCGTGAGTGGAGAGAAGAGGTGATGGCGGCTAGGGTTTCAAGTGCCACCCAAGCCGTCTGTGTGATGGACTCCCTGACCTCAGTCCCCATGGCTCATGGTAGGGGGATGGTAGGAAAAGGCTATTGCTTCCTCCTCTGCCAACCATGGCCACCGTAGGGGGATTGAGGCCTGTCTGATCTACGAACCACGGGATCTCAAGAGGCTCTACCGGACCATGGGATCTCGCGCGACGTGGAGAGCTGCGTTGGCACTCCATGCAGCCCCCCTTGCCACAAAGGTCTCGTAGCTTACATTCTCCAGAAATGGCGATGTGGAGGTTGAGTAGGAAGGAGAGGGCAGGAGGGGTGGTGGGGAGAGGAGAGGAGAGGAATGCTGCGGTAGGGCGAGGGGTCGAGGGCTCAGAGGTGGGAGGGGTTTTCTGAAAAATTGCAAGAATTATTTTGAAACACCGACCTGATTCCAGAATTTGGTTCCATACACAAAATCTTACAACATGTTTATCATTCTTTGTGGATAAAGTGGATTGCAGGTTAGTTTCTAGAAAGATTGAGCGTTTTTTTCGCAAAATATACAAAGACAGATGTCGCCGCACCGATGAGCCACCCATGCTCCGAATGCTGTGGTGCTCCCAAAGTCGAGTGGGTTTTAAACAACCCTGATGATTATGAAAGATGTCACTTATTATTCTCCCTGGGTGTTTCGAGGTAGGGCTACAATGCAGGTGTCCTTGCCTTCCTTGCCTTTTCTTTTTTTTATTATTGTTTTGACTGCTGCTGCAGAACTGAGTTTGGATAAAAACAAGCTGAGGTGTCCTGTGAAAGATTCCGACGCGGTAGTCTTCCCCGTCTCCCATGGCTTGGCTCTCTCCCTCCCTCTCCCACGCCTCAACAACGGCAAGCTGGCGCAAGTCGGTGGAGGTGGCCCAACTGCGGCTCGGCACGGGTGCCACAGGGCAGCAGTGGCCTGCTCGGTGACTCGTGGGCGCTGCTCACAGGGGCAAGGCTCACACATGCAATGGGCACGACGTTGGGAAACACTAGGTTATGGAGGGCCGATTCTGGCCGATAGCCATCCTTGTGGTGGCGGATTTTGGTGGGCAGCTTGAGTCGGAGGGCACGGAAGTCAGATGCATGGGAGATTAACTGACACACGAAAATTTTCCAAAAAAAAAACTGATACACGAAAGGGAGAGGAGGCAACCTCCTTTGTTGCGCATAGGACTGGGCACTTTTTACACCGAAAATCGAATCGAACCGAGCCGATAGTTTGGATTTTTCGGCTTTTGGCGGCTTCGGTTTTAGTGTCCTGGTAGTTCGGTTTTTTTACTTCGGGTTCGGTTCTGGTGTCAAACTGAACCGAAGAACCATGAAAACCGAACTGTACAGAGCATATATTCCCAAGTCCCCAGTTGCTTTATTCAGTCCATCACCACACCAGCACAAGCAGTCCACCGAGGCCCACGCGCCCATGGCCCATCATCGCCACTCACCAGGACACCCCCGTCCAGTGGCGGATCTCCAACTAGGGCCACTGGGGCCTTGGCCCTACTCGTGGACTAAAATCTCTAAGTACTCATCTTCAATTTTTTGGCCTATAGCCATCACCATGGACTGCCTCCATCATCCTCTCTCATCTCTTGCTTTAGGTGCTTGCCTGTAGTGTGTTGTTCCTTCCTGGTTCCCTCACGTTCCCAATCCCAGCTCGTACTCCTAGTGTGCTTCAAGGCACCGTGACCCGCTCTGCTCTTGTTTCCCAGCTGAGCACACCCTGATTTTAAAGGACTACTGATGAAGATGCATAGGAATTGGCGTTAGATCCATGTATGACATGTGGGCCTAATTACTAACAGTGTTAACTGATTTGTTATTCATCCATCCTATCCTTCCAACCAAACGCCAAACGCAAAAAAAAGAACCATTCTATCCTTCCAACCAAACACAAGAACAGAGTCATTTCATCCCTACAACTAGGGATGAAACGATTCCTTTCTCCCATGCTCTCAAATGCACCCTAGATGGTTGAGCGCAAGTGTTTTTTATGCACTTTCATGTTTCCATCTATTATGTTGTAGATTTAAGTTTGAAACTGAGATATGCATCTCGAACTATGTATTTATAAGCTACTTTTGTTATCTATCAGTATTAGGCGAGTGATATCTTGATTCGACGCAGACGGTATGTATGCTTTGATAGTGGCCCTAGCCGTCAAAATTGACGAGCTCCGCCACTGCCCCCGTCACCACCCCTGGGCGATGCGACGAGCGTTGAGCAGCGGCGACACGTCTACTCGACGAGCGCGCGCTCACAGGTTCGCGCTAAGAGGGGCGGCGGGGCTCTTAGCCACGGCACCGGTGGGTCGGCGCGCGGCACGCTTGTCTGTCGTGGCACCACAACGGGTGGCAGCGCATTTGCGAGCGTCCGAGCGAGCCATGTCCCTGTTTTCTCCATCTCTCTTCTCTGTGCTGTCATGTTCAGTTTGAACCGAAAACTGGAAACCGAACTTGTCGGTTTCTTGTTTTGTGACAAGCCGATCGGTTACTGGATGCTAAAAACTAAATTTTCTAAAAACCTAAGAAACCGAACCGAATTCAGTTAAAACCGATTGCCTAGCCCGAGTTGCTTCGGAGATTAACTGACTGACATACAAGGGAAAGGAGGCAATCCCCTTTGTTTGAAACAATGATGGTGTTTTTTCTTTTCGAAGTCTTGAGAAAAAAAGTAAATTACAGGAGGAATACAATAACTATATAGGTGGGTGCAACATGCCCCTGCAACTTTGAATTTGATTAATCCGGCACAAAACTTGTCATTTGGTGCATGTACAACAGCACAACCTCTACGTAGGCATCATCTGTGGAACAGTGGAGGCTGATCAGCTTGTATCTTTTGGTGCATATACGCTCAAATTCCCTAGAAGAAGATCAGCTCGACTCTGGGGTTAAACGTCAGCACAACCAAGGGCAAAGCCAGAAATTAAACATAGAGGATGCCGGTCAAAGAGAATTGAGATATACAAATTGAGCATAGTTCATCTATTTAGACTTTTATAGTGAATTCTGACTGCTCGGTTTAGTCATCGATGCAGCTGCCCCTATTTTTCTAAATTTATCTGTTGGCAGTGAAGCCCTTGTGGTTGAAATTTATCAGCTTACTCTTTCGGAAGTATTCATAGTGGGGTAGAATGTGTATTTATTCATAGCAGTGAGTATACGTACATATATATTCCTAGGTGTTAAGCTTGCATTTTATACTTGCATTGCATGAGCATAAGCACTCATCATTCATTCATAAGCATGAGCACATGTTAATGCATTCCTTTGTTATATGTTTCTTTCCATGTGATGCTTAAATTAGCCATGTGTATGCTATATGATCTTTGTTTGTTAATGCAAGTGAGTGTTGTTTGAGCACCTAACCAATCTAGACCCACTTAGGATTCAAAATGAACTAGGGTTTATGTTCATCATCTAGTCCAAATATGCTTCTAAGTGCTGGTTGTTTAGAAATCATCTTTTTTCATGATGTTGTGTTGACTGAACTAGAAGTATGGTTTCTATAGCTCTAATGATGTTTGGCCTTAAATAAGAGTTGTAGTTTAGTTTGAGTATAGCAAACTTTGTTTAAGGACCCAAGCCTACTAGTTCAGCCTCAAAATGGCAACGGGTACGTACCCGACGGGTACTGGCCACCCATACCCGCACCCGCCAGGTTAAAACCTATTCCATCAGGTTACCCACGAAAGCAAACGGGTACGGAATTCATTCCATACCCGCACCCGATGGGTAATTCTTACCCGACGGGTATTCCATACCCGACAATACACCCGAGTTCACATACAAATTATAACAACATCTAGCAAGTTAAATATAACAACTTCCAGCAAATTAAACATAACAACTTCCAGCAAATTAATAGCAGCACTAGGCCACTAGCACACCAGCTGCTCAGCACTTCCCAAGTTCAGCCAATCTAGTTCCCAGTTTCCGGCACATACTAAATATTACAAATTAAAAGTAGCACTAGGCCACTAGCACACCTGCCGCTCAGCACTTCCCAAGTTCAGCCACCCAGTTCCCAGTTTCCAGCACATACTAAATATTACAAATTAATGGTGTTACAAGTTCACAAACGCAATTAATAGATTACATGCACTTCATCCAATTCTTGCATCTTGTGTCTTGTTCCTGTGACCAAAACTGCGCCATAAGTCCATCTCGTGGCAACTTCATTTGTCCTCGCTCCTCAGATTGTAAGTTCCTACAATAGGATAAACATGAACTTAGTTATCGACTACCAAACTTCATAAAGTAGCTGAAAATGAATACATTTCAGGGATAGTAAATCACCTGAAGCCCCTCTTGTATGTCCTGAAGACATGACCAAAAGGTTGCAGGCTGCTTGTTTTTCTCATCAACTACAAATCAAGTGATCAAATGAGTTGTTTTGCATGAATAACAATTCATATATTTGTAGAAGTTAACAACAAGCTAATAGACATAGGAGCAGTGTTAAATATACCTTTATACTTGTTTCTCACCCAATCTTGAGAGCACATTAAGGCCTCGAGCATCTTGCTAGTGAGTCTGCTGCGATGCTCACTTAAAACCCTACCACCAGTGCTAAAAGCTGATTCTGAAGCAACTGTTGTATCAGGAATGGCAAATATGTCCCTAGCAATCTTTCTCAAAGTTGGAAACCGAGTTCCAGCCACCTTCCACCAATCTAAAACTTTGAAATTCTTAGTATGCATGTCCAATAGCTCTTCATCCAGGTAGCGATCCAACTCAGTCTTGAATCCCATACTTGTTGGCCTTCTACTAGTAACACGAGCCATCATGGAAGATAAGAAATCATCAGTGTGTCCTGCTGCAGGTGCTGCTGAAACACTAGTTCCCACATCTTCCTCACGATACTCAAGCATCAAATCATCCAACAAATTCTTCACCTCAAGAACTCTATCCTCACACTCACTACCAGTTGTCCCAAGCAAATCCTCAAAACAAATCAGTAGCACTGTGGTTTTAAATCTAGGATCAAGAATAGTTGCAATGCCCATGAACCCTTGAATATCAGTCCAATATTTGTCAAATTTGGCTACCATATTGGCTGACATGGCTTGCACTAAAGGGTTTCCGGCAGTTGACCACTCTCTAATCTCCTTTCTAACCTCAGCAATTCTAGTGAAATATATGTTAGCTGTTACATAATCTATCCCAGAAAACATTTTATTGATGTCATTAGAGGAATAAGCAGTAAATCTTTGCATCGAGGTAGTTTTAGTAAGGCTACATCATTTCCATTTGTGAAATATGAACTGATGCATTCAGAAAATAGAAACATGGTATTGTTTTTATCTCTGTTTGTCGGTACTACATATGCTGAAATACATGCATTCAAGGATGTCCTTTTCGTCCATTATCAATTATGATTTAGGGCAATAAAAAATATGAAAAAAGAAGATAAGTAAGAGGGGATCATTCAGGGACTTTGTTCCCATATGAGCAGAAGATAAAAGGGGATCATTCACAAACAAAGTCATGTTTATTAGCTTCGGCGACAGTGGCACTCCTGAACAACCAGCAACCTATATGAAGTTTTGAGCTCCCATGCAACGGATGTTATATACATGGGCCCAAAAAATGAAGAACCTATCACAGAAGTGCCAAACCGAATGGATTTCCATCTCATGGCTCTAGAGTCCAGAGAGCAAAGAGCATCTCCTATGCAGTTTTCACTTTTCCTATATACTGCAAATCTATGTTATATATAGAAGGGGTGCCACTTCTCTGAGCTGAATCAAGTAGTTGTTCTTGTTAGTGTCACCTGCAATGATTTGAGGCTACTAACCTACTATTTTTTTATTACTTCTATTGTTTGAGTTGCATTCAAAATTTTAAGGTTCCCGTAGCAACGCACAGGCATATGCTAGTATATCTCATAAGGTAGAACGCACAATCTTGCATAATAGCACTAAACGATATTTTAAGACCTAAGCACAATCGGAGAAACCAACATAAATCAACAAGTGACGTGAAAGTACTCATCTTTGCTTACCCAAGAGAGCGTTTGGGGTGCTGGCTTTGCACTTTCTGAGTAGCTGCAGCTATACTCGTCAGAGACGGGGGAGGCCGACCACCCTTTGCTGCTGCCTTCTTGGCCGTTGCCTTCTTGGCAGCCACACCAACAGGGAAGCCCTTCGGCTTCGCAGCAGCGCCTGGTGCACGAGCGGCAGTAGCCCCTGGTGGACGAGCGGCAGCAGCTCCTGGTGCACGAGCCACAGCAGCCCCTGGTGCACGAGCCGCAACAACGATTCGTGCAGGAGGTGGCAAGATGAGTGCGGCAGGAATCGGGGCAGGAGATGCGCCGTTCTTCGTCGTCGCCTCCGGATCCGGCGCGTGCAGGATGGCGTCCCTTCGGGACGGCGTGGGGTCAGAACACGGCAAACGGTCTAGAGGAAGAAGAAGAGCTGCAACAATGGATTAAGGTTAGGGATGTGGAAGAGCATCACCGGCTATCATCTTGTCCTATGCCAGAGTTCTCCACCATGGCTACCAGTGACGACGAGACGAAGAGGATGCCGAGCTGAAGAAGGGGAAGAAGAGGAGGCCGGACTTGCTACGGATGGTGTGCGGCGGCCGGTGGAGGACTGGAGATGGAGGAACTACGGTGGCTGTTGACGGTCCTTAAGTACCAAATATAGTTATTAAATAAATGAAGAAAAGGATCCAAATGCAACCAACACCTAGACTTAGGGTTTTATCTGACAGAATTCCACGAGTTTTGGTGTTTGTCTATTTCTACAGGGGGTTATCAGAAAATACGGAGGAAAGGCCCACACGTCGGGTTTACATAGAGATAATAACGTGTTCACCGATTTTCTATCATCTAGAAGACTCCAGAAGCCACGAGATCGAACGGGAGGCCGAACGGGCCCGGAGGCAGGGCGCCCGCCCTGTTCCCTAGGGCGCCCGCCCTGGCCTGAGAGCCAATCAGGCTCCGTCTCATGGATTATGCTCCACCGACCTAAGGGATCAAGGAAAACCGTGCGATTAATGTCGGTTTGATCCGACGGCCCACGTTCACTTGAGGGGGCTATATAAGCAGGACCCCTGGCCCCTGGAGGAGGCACTCCCTCATTCTCAATTCTTCAAACCCTAATCTCAGGAGGAGAGTCTCTGATCAAGCCCTAGAGCCACCACATCAACTAGATCTCTAGTATAGCATAGCTACATAGGATTAGAACTAGAAGGAGTTAATCTTCGATTGGTTTCCGGATCTGTCAAGAGGATTCTTGGTAATTCCTCTACTGTTCTTCATTGTTCATCTTTGTTCTTCAATATTATGAATACAACTTTGTTCTATTTCAATATATTGATTATGACTATGCTCTACTTGTTTATGTTTGCAATTATATTGTTCTTAGTTTATCGTAGTTATACGCTTGGCTTAGTTAGATTGGAATTATATACATGTTTAGGATCGTATAGCGTTTATCCATCGGATCCATGGGTAAATGATAAATATTGTGTAGGCGTGGTGCTTAGACCATATTTATCTGCGATTACACCTTATATGCTGGATCGTGGGGTGGTCCGCGATGGTGATAGCTTCGTTGGTTCTTATATAGTCCCCCTCCCGTGTGTAAGGCAGGCAGAGTAACATTATTACAGGGGAGTGATTGATATGTTTCTCATCTTCCTTGATAATATCACTATGCATGGGCGTAGTCCTTTCTCGCAATGATTGCTAAGTGTACTTGCACTAACTATGATATGCTAGACTTTATAGTTAAGAATAACTTAGGAAATATCCTTGTAGTTCGTCCTAATACCATGCTAATGACTTGCTAGAATATCTGTTGAGGTGCTTATCATTATTATATGTGGCTAGCTGATCAGATTAATTATCTTTGTCACCATTCATACTTTATCTATATTTTATGTGACACTTACCCCTATATGCAAGAGATAGATGAATGCTCTCACTTATACATGCAATGATTGATACTCATTCCTATATTCCATTCCATAATCAACATTGATGTTAGTAATCCCTTCCCAGAGGTAAAAATATAAATAACGATACCTGGAATACTTCCCGGTTAAAATGCTACATCAGTATTAATCTGTGCGCTTGCAGATCTTATTTATTATTTATTTAGAAGAGCAGTTGCATATTTCAATACCGCGTCTCTCATGTCATGCTGGGGATGACAACTTGGCTTAAGTGGCATGAGGGATAGGTTCGGCATTTTTGGCGCCGTTATTAGAATTAGAAAACTAAGTCTACTTTTGGTAATGACGTTAAGAATGCCCAACAAGCATTTTTGGCGCCGTTGCCGGGGAAGGTTGATTTACTAACAAGGAATGAATACGGAATTTGAGTCATCATTCGCATCATTAAGTGATTGAGATCATCAATTCTCCCATACAGATTTACCCCTGTATTTTTCCATTCTTATTGTTTTGCAGGGTGATGTATGAATAGAGGACATCTTCCAGAAAATTTTGTTGACAACCCCGAAGCATTAATCAGAGGGGCAAGAGCCAAGCTCAAGAAGTCAACACTTCGACGCAACACTTCATCCAATCCAGAAGACTGCCGAAGTTTCGTCTGGAATTTGTCAACAGAGTTCGCAGCCATGGCGAACAAGACAATCCGCGAGTTCTCAGCTCCCACTACGGACAACATCCGCACTGGACCTGGCGCGGACATCGATAAGAACTTTGAGCTCAAGCCAGGGCTCATCAACATGGTACAAGCCAACCAGTTTTGTGGGAAGCCGCACGAAGATGCAAGTGCTCATCTCCAACACTTCCTGGAGATTTGCAGCACATTCACTTTATTAGATGTTCCCAGAGACGCCATACTACTTCGCCTTTTCCCATTCTCACTATTGGGGAGAGCGAAGCAGTGGTTCTACGCGACGAAGGATAAGAACACTACGTGGGCACTCTGCTCTATGAACTTTCTGGCTAAGTTCTTTCCCATGGGCAAGACCAATGCTCTCCGTGGGAAGATTACAAGTTTTTAGCAACAACATGATGAATCTGTTCCAGAAGCATGGGAGCGCTTTCAAGATTACATCCTAGAATGTCCCCATCATGGAATGGAAAGCTGGCTACTTATGCAGACTTTCTATCATGGGCTCATCACTAGTGCTCGTGAGACCATGGACGTTGCAGCTGGAGGCGCATTTCTATCACTCACCATACCACAAGCTACAGCCCTTGTGGAGAAGATGGCGTCCAACCAAGGTTGGAACGAAGAGAGGACTCAAACACGCAAGAAGGGTGGAGGTATGCACCAGCTCAAGGAGGTAGACATGCTGTCTGCAAAGTTAGACCTACTCATGAAAAAGCTCGATGACAAAGCTGGAGACAAAAGAGAAGTCATGAACGTCTACGACTCTCACATGACTTGTGAGGAATGTGGAGATACTGGACACTCAGGCAATCACTGCCCTGAGATGCTTGAGGATGCAAGGTACATCAACAACAACAACAACTACAACCGTCCTTAACAAAATCAAGGTTGGAATCAACAGAGGCCTAACTACTCAGGTAATTACTCAGGTAATTATCAAGGTAATAACTCTTACAACAACAATAATAATTTTCCACCCCTGAGAGAGTTAGTGTCTAATCAAGGAAAGCTAATGGATAACTTGTCTAAGAAATTGGCATCCAATGATAAAATACTAGAAGACATAAATAATAGAATGGATAATTTCTCTACTGCCATCAAAAACCAAATTAGCTTTAATAAAATGATTGAATCTCAGTTAAATCAAATAGCTGCTGCTGTTCCTGCTACTAACCCCGGTATACCATCACAACCGGAAGGATTAGAATCTGCAAATCTTGTAGACATGTTTAATGCAGGTAACTATTGGAGTAATCCCGCTGTCGGAGTACATAATGACCTTCTGCTAGTCAAGAGAGGCGATCCAGGATGCCCCGTCATCCCGATCTCCATCGGCATGGTGGACTTCCCAGAAGCACTCTGTGACTTTGGCTCCAGCGTCAACATTATGCCTAGGGTACTCTATGAAAAATTCTTTACATATCCTTTATCAGAAACAATTATGTGTTTGCAGCTTGCAGATCGGACACTAAGCTTTCCTAAAGGAATATTAAAGAACATGTGTGTCCGAGTTGATACCTCGTATGCTCTAGCTGACTTCGTGGTGATAGAGACCGGGTTCGATGAGAGGTCACCAGTTATTCTGGGAAGGCCATTCCTGAACACCTCGGGAGCTGTCATCTACGCCAGCGCTGCAAAGATCAACTTCAACATCAAGGGGAGGAAGGAGACGTTTTCCTTCAAGAACAAGATTACACAAATCCCAGAGCAACCCCAACATGAACCAAGAAAGAGGACCAACAGGAGGATCAAGCAGAACAAGAACAACCAAGGATGGACCGAATCAGCTAAGATGGTCACTGCAGTTCAAGGAGGTCAAGACCGACGACCCAAGTCGCCGTTCCTAATCAAGAAGGACGACCCAGGCATGCCAAGCATTGAGTGCTCAATCAATGGATACTCCTTTCAGAAGGCGCTCTGCGACACTGGATCAGGCGTCAACATAATGGCCACAGTCACCTATCAGCTCTTGTACGGGACCATGTCCTTAAAACCAACATACACTCAGCTCCAGATGGCAGATCAGACATCCCGAAAGGTCGAAGGTATAGTAACCGATGTCCCGGTTAAAATTAACGATCATTTTGTCCATACAGACTTTTAGGTCATTGACATGGGAGACGACGAGTACGATCCACCCATCATCCTAGGAAGACCGTTCCTAGGCACCGTCAAAGCAATCATCTACATTGGAACCGGAGAAGTCCATATGCATTTCCCCTCTGAGAAGGTACGCCGCTACTTTAATGACCCCAACTATATAGTTGAAGATTCTAAGCAGGTCAGGACAAGAAGAAGGCAACGTAACCGTAACCAAAGGAGGCAAACCATCAAGGACATATGGGCAGACTATGAAGGAGAGGTCATAAGGCCCGAGGATGGAAAGTGAAGACAGTTACACAAGAAGAGGAGGCGCTGCCAGAACCACCGTCTACGCCACCAAAATCCCAGGACAACTAAGAAGAAAAGAAGTCCTGTTCGGAGGACTTAAAAACACCGAACGTCATGCCAAGAGGTAAACTTGGTAGTTATCATTTTCCCTTTAATTATTGCTCAGTTAATCATGTTCATTCTGTCTAAAAAAATGTTGAAAACAGTATGCCCCATGTGAGTATGCGAGTGGCATAAAACCCATAAGTACATTCACTGTGGTGGCATAAAAAAATATAATAATAATAATATATTTTTTCTGTTCTATAAAAATGAAAATAAAAATAGAGAGTGACATTTATCAAGGAAGCTCAAACATGATAAAGGCTAGATATTTATGCTAACGCTTAATCAAGTTCCACGAAGCTTTGTTGTCTATTTGAGCTCCACAGAATTCAGGAAGACTAGCAGATGGAGGACATCCTAATCGTTGTCAGGGTGCTGCCGACATTCAAATACACCTCTGCACCTGCTAGCTACATCAGAAGAAATTATGTCAAGATCCAGCTTGGGGGAGAGCACCCCCATTTATCCCGATAAGTATTTTATCTACATTTATACCTATGCTTTATTAAAATAAAAAGATGCATAATCATGAAAACCCAAATAAATATTTTGTGTTTATATATATTTGCTTAGTTTAATAAATAAATAAAGTAGCTATGCTAAACTGAATCTTGAAAATAAAACTCTAGCATGGATATGATGAATAGTTGCTCTGCCTAATTTTCAAATTTGTTCTCTCTCTAGTTTAGACATAACTGTTATAATTTAAAACTGGCTTTAAACCTGAACTAGTGGGAAGAGAACTTGATCTGAAGTCTAAGTTGTTAACGGATATGATATGGGAAGGTTGAGCTGCTATTTATCTGTTCCTAGAGATGCTAGAATTCTAGAGAATTTTATCTTTGAAAAATCTTTAAAATGTTGCATGATGAGTTCCTGTATGATGAGAGTTTAAATTCCTACCACAGCCATATATACATGCTTGTTAGATTAAGAGCCGCACTTTTACTACTTACTGCTTATGGGCATTGAGTGTGGTCAAGCTGTGTAGACCCTTAGGAACTTGTCATGTGGTTAAAATCAAGATTCACTTGCACGTTCACTCATACATTCTGCTTCTACTCCGGAAGTACGCATCCACATATATCCACTCATTTCCATCTCCAGATTCACCCAAAATTATTCTACTCCTGACCCGGGAGAGAATAGCCAAAAACATTATCCTATTCCTGTTATTCCCTATGAAGTTAATGCTCAAGTCATTTCTACTACCACTTGCTATATTTTCAAAAGAGGGAGATTGCTCTAAAAAAATGAGGAAATAAAAAGGAGCAAGTGCTCGGAACCTCGAAGAAAGAAAAAGTGAGACGAGAGGTAAAAATGGACAAGTGTCCGACAGTAGAATTAGGGGTACAAGATACCCACCTGCGAAAAAAATAGAGCATCTCATTCCCCTCAAAAGTTTTAAAAAGCAAGAAAGGTATGTATTCCCTCAAAAAGAGCATTAGACTTTTGTTATCACCATACACCACTCATTCACCACACATGCACATCTTGATTTGACTTATTGACTTGTTTCTCTGGATCCATGGTTTGACTATGCAATAAATGTTCTATGAGTATGTATACTGTATCTCCCACCTATGAGCTCCAGATATCAAAGCCTTATTAGAGTAGGGTGAGAGAGAAGGCAATGTCACTACGCCTTATACCATAAATACCATATACTTTGAGAGAGAAGGCATATACCATTACTGCCTTGGTAAGGATCCGGAAATACCACAAAAGAGAGACCCAAGAAAGTCATACAAGGAATCTCTGAGTTTTATTTGAAAAATTTACAAAAACTCCAGAGCTATAGCTGATCAAGAATAAGAGACATGGCGTTTGACTAGACCGTTCTATCTTTTAACCACTCAAGATGCAGGTGACGGTTGCAAGCCCCATGGTGAAAGGTAAAATGAGTAAGTTTTAAGTCTTGACAGTTTACTCTAACTCAGGGATGAGACCTTATTTAAAAGCATATGTACCGTCAACGTTCAAAGGCGTTGCAGCAACTTCTGATCCATAATGAGTCTATCCTTGCTCAGGGACGAGCAAGAGGTAAGCTTGGGGGAGTTTGTTGACGGTCCTTAAGTACCAAATATAGTTATTAAATAAATAAAGAAAAGGATCCAAATGCAACCAACACCTAGACTTAGGGTTTTATCTGACATAATTCCACGAGTTTTGGTGTTTGTCTGTTTCTGTAGGGGGTTATCAGAAAATACGGAGGAAAGGCCCACACGTCGGGTTTACATAGAGATAATAACGTGTTCACCGATTTTCTATCATCTAGAAGACTCCAGAAGCCACGAGATCGAACGGGAGGCCGAACGGGCCCGGAGGCAGTGCGCCCGCCCTGTTCCCTAGGGCGCCCGCCCTGGCCTGAGAGCCAATCAGGCTCCGTCTCGCGGATTATGCTCCACCGACCTAAGGGATCAAGGAAAACCGTGCGATTAATGTCGGTTTGATCCGACGGCCCACGTTCACTTGAGGGGGCTATATAAGCAGGACCCCTGGCCCCTGGAGGAGGCACTCCCTCATTCTCAATTCTTTAAACCCTAATCTCAGGAGGAGAGTCTCTGATCAAGCTCTAGAGCCACCACATCAACTAGATCTCTAGTATAGCATAGCTACATAGGATTAGAACTAGAAGGAGTTAATCTTCGATTGGTTTCCGGATCTGTCAAGAGGATTCTTGGTAATTCCTCTACTGTTCTTCATTGTTCATCTTTGTTCTTCAATATTATGAATACAACTTTGTTCTATTTCAATATATTGATTATGACTATGCTCTACTTGTTTATGTTTGCAATTATATTGTTCTTAGTTTATCGTAGTTATACGCTTGGCTTAGTTAGATTGGAATTATATACATGTTTAGGATCGTATAGCGTTTATCCATCGGATCCATGGGTAAATGATAAATATTGTGTAGGCGTGGTGCTTAGACCATATTTATCTGTGATTGCACCTTATATGCTGGATCGTGGGGTGGTCCGCGATGGTGACAGCTTCGTTGGTTCTTATATAGTCCCCCTCCCGTGTGTAAGGCAGGCAGAGCAACATTATTACGGGGGAGTGATTGCTATGTTTCTCATCTTCCTTGATAATATCACTATGCATGGGCGTAGTCCTTTCTCGCAATGATTGCCTAGTGTACTTGCACTAACTATGATATGCTAGACTTTATAGTTAAGAATAACTTAGGAAATATCCTTGTAGTTCGTCCTAATACCATGCTAATGACTTGCTAGAATATCTGTTGAGGTGCTTATCATTATTATATGTGGCTAGCTGATCAGATTAATTATCTTTGTCACCATTCATACTTTATCTATATTTTATGTGACACTTACCCCTGTATGCAAGAGATAGATGAATGCTCTCACTTATACATGCAATGATTGATACTCATTCCTATATTCCATTCCATAATCAACATTGATGTTAGTAATCCCTTCCCAGTGGTAAAAATATAAATAACGATACCTGGAATACTTCCCGGTTAAAATGCTACATCGGTATTAATCTGTGCGCTTGCAGATCTTATTTATTATTTATTTAGAAGAGCAGTTGCATATTTCAATACTGCGTCTCTCATGTCATGCTGGGGATGATAACTTGGCTTAAGTGGCATGAGGGATAGGTTCGGCATTTTTGGCGCCGTTATCAGAATTAGAAAACTAAGTCTACTTTTGGTAATGACGTTAAGAATGCCCAACAGTGGCCTGTGCCGATCCCTGACGCGGCTGAGCCCCGACCCCCCAACGCTCGACTACGACGCGCGGTGATGGGAGTCGCGGTCACGTCGCGCGAGGGGAGAGGGCGGCGCGATGCGCGTCCGCTGTTGCGGCACCGCTGCAGGTGGGAAAGGGATAGGGGAGTGGAGTGAGTGTGTCGTGGACTAGGGTTCTAGGAGAGTTGAACTGTATATATACTAGGAGTATTTGGCCAAATTTAATGAACTAATTGGCTAGAATCACTGGGTTGTTTAGTCATTTTTGCGGGTATTTGTTACCCGTGGGTACGTGGGTATGGGTAGTATACACCCACACCCGTACCCGCCATACCCGATGGGTAAAGCTTTCCACCCAATAACGTACCCGCGGGTAAAAAAATTCCTTCCACACCCGCCTCCTTAGAGGGTAAAACTCGTCGGGTTCTCGGGTTCGGGTACCCATTGCCATTTTGAGTTCAGCCCCTAACCTAGCCTAACAGAGCTAAGAGCTATTTTGAATCTCCAAAATTTTGGCTGTCTAAGAGACTGAATTTTCATTTTCAATGTAGCCATCTTTGAAACCTTGTAACATGCAAACCAATTCGATTTTGACCAAAATTCTTTAAGAAAAGTTGTAATACTCTTGTAGCTCTACAACAATAGGTAATTGGTTGAATCAATCATCAACTAGTTAGAGAGTTAGAGGAAGGAGAAGGTGGCAGTTTCAGTCAGGCGATGGCAGCGTGGGTGGCCGACCGGCTTCAGAGCTTGACCGCCGCGTGGTGCTCTCGTCGCGTGAGCGATTGCCATGGCACGAGCGCACATGGTGTGGAGGGGAGCCGAGCCACAGACGCCTGCTCATGCTCTCCCATTCTCTTTCGTGCTCTCCCTCTCCTTTCTCAGTCCGAAAGGCGAGACCGCAATTGTTGCCGCCCGTTGCACCTTTGCCGACATGATTCACCACCCACAAAGTGCCACCACCCAATTCCTTCCTCCAAAATCTTCGCCATGGCCTCCTCTACACCCCCGACCTAGCCTTGTCACCATCTGAACAAAGCTAAGAGCCCTTGGGCCGCATGCCGCTGACGTGCCCACCATGGATGCCGAGCTGAGCTCACGCGTGGTCGATTGCTCTCTCGACTCTCCCTGCTCTCCTTCTCTCTAGTTTAGGCATGCACTAGGGTTACCCGAGCCGCAACCGTCAACCTTTGGCCAATGTGGGGCTCATCCTTGCCGGAATAGACCATGCCGTCGCCGTGAACTGGCCACGCTGTCGCCTTGCACGTGGTCCGGGCCAACCGCCGCTCCACAAAGCCCCAAACCCTAACCAAGGGTTTCACCTAGAGCATGGGAAGCTTCGCTGAAGCTCCACACGAGCCGTCACGGCCAACTCCGGCATGTGTGCCGCCATGCAGAACAGCCGCCACCACCATGCCAAGAGCCCTTTGCAGGAACCGAGACCCAGCCAGGTGTGTGTGGGGGATGATGGGAGCACGCTGGATCTCATCCCGTCGATGGAGACCTCGCCGCCGGCGAGCTCCGGCCGGTCAAAATCCACCCCCTGCTCTATGTGCCCGATAGGAAAGGTTAGGTTGACTACTGGCCCAGTAGTCAGCCCCTTTGGGTGCACTGAACTGTGTGCATGTAGCAGTTGTTAGGGTTTAGTTTTTGGTTTTTGTTTTAATCTTTTCCATAATATGTGCTAATCTTGTAAAATTCAAATATGGAGTTGTAGGAGTCCAAATTGGATGAAACCAATTTTTTTTGGTTTTGACTGGAAATGCTCTTTCTGATATAATCATAAAACTTGTTGTTTGGTGATGATTTGTGTGTTGTATTTCTTTATCATGTTAATTGCTCCTTAAACTTGTAAAATGTGAAAAATGAAGATGGGAAAGTTCAAAAAATTATGATTCCAGTTTTGTTGGCTTTGTTTTAACATGTTTTAGCTAAGAAAAATATTGAACCTACAGTATATATGCTTTTTCTGTGCTGTTAGGATTTAATCTTGTTTGATGCTTGTTTTCATGCAAAAATGAGTATGGTATTTATATGTATCTTCTGTGTATGAAATAATTTTCATAGCTTCCAGGTGATATTTTGAATGCAAGAAAAATATGAAATCTGTTGTTTGACACTTTTCAATAGGTTAAAACTGTTTAAGTTGTTATAAGCATGTTTTGCTTGTTATTTTTTTAGAGACTGTTATACTTGTTCAAAAGTTATGCAATTTATATAGTAGACTATTGTATGCATCCTTAAGTTACTTTAATATTACCAGAATTTACTGTGCATGGGAAGTAGCAGTTCTCTGTTTCACCTTGCTAGCTAAGTAAATTAATAAAGGCATGTAAATAATTTATTTGGAGCCAACCATTATACTTTCTAGTATGTTTAGGGTGTGTACAATCTGGTAGCATGTTTGCTTGTGCCCAGAATTGATTGATTGTGTGTAGTTTGCTTTTTAGGTGTTATCTAGTGTCTCTTTTAATCTTTTCCTGAATTGCTTGTATGTGTGAGTTTGATGCTTGTTAAGTGGTTGCTTAAGCTAATTAAGAAAAGTTGAAGCTGCAGGTTTTTGACCCCTTATAGCTGATGAAGAGTTGTAGCTTAGGTTGCTAAAGCGTGGTGACTGTTTTATCTCTAGAGAAGATATGCACCTAGTCGGTCAAAATAACTAGAGAGATAATCACCTCTTGTTCTCATGCTAAACATGTTTATGTTAGAAGCTTGCTGTTATTGTACCATGTTATGTTTAATCCCATGTTTGCATCATATCATACATACATATCATTTCCCATGCATTCCTTTTATTTATACATGTATCCATACATATAGGATCACTAGGAGTGACACTGCTGGAGTTCGAGCTCGCGGGAGAGGAGAACCAGCAGGAGGCTCTAGAAGGAGGCATGGAGCAGCTGCCCTAGTGCCCTGAGCACGCCCCTGCTAGTTTTCTCAAAGGCAAGCCCCGGAGCATATCCGATCTCCTAATCTTACGAAAATGAACTTGAATCCTTTTATGTTTGAGCATTAAGTTATAAGAGTTGATTGAAACCGTTGATGCATATATACTTCGCCTTGTCCAGAAATATATCTCTTGTCACCCTTTTAGGTGTAGGCCATTTATATGCTTAGCCATGCTTGGATTGGTAGAAGTTGGGTGATTGCTGTCACCTACGAGATTTAGATGGATACACGGTCACAGTTGGCTATATTTGCTACCGTGGAAAAGAACAATGTTGTTATGTACAAATCAGAGACCGAGTAGGATCTAGTGTGGTTGGTGATAGGTAGGCTAGGCCTAAAGTTGATCCCATCTGTGTCAGTTAAGGACCATACCATTGTCTGTGTCAGTTCACATAGCTGGCTGGATAAGTCGTTCTGAATGCTAAGCCGAGAAGCTTGATTCGGGCTAGGAGGATGAGATGTTGATTAGGCACAGTGGAGGGGAGAAAGTATGTGTAGGGGGCAGGGATGGATCATGGGCAGGGAGACCCGAACATCCTGGCTTCCAGCTGTCCTTGAGGGTGCGGCTCAACTCAAACCCATGAATTGTTCCTAAATAGTGCCTAAGGTGCCTAATGATCTAGTTTGCCTGGGTGTGTGTTATGGATTTCTGTCCGGCTAGTTGCAATCAATTCTAATCGTCATCTTTCCTAGATAGTGACAAACTTGGTCACTGTGCATCATCATAGTAATTTGATCAAATGTGATGGTTTTGTTTCCTTGAAATAAATTGGATATGGTTACTAATGTGATGTTGTTGTATTAAATAAATTGTTTGCTACAGGATAGCTACAAATTTAGCTTTAAATAGCTCTGTCTAACTTGATGCTAGAAAACTTAAAATAGTAGGACTCACATTAGCAAAGCTTTATGCAAAAATGTTATCAAGCTAGCTCCACCATAAAAAGCCTTGCATACTCGTTGGTGTCAATTTATTTTTGGTTTATGATGGATAAGTCTAGATGAGTACATCCTTATACTCAGGGTTTATTCCCTCTTGTTGCAGATGATGTAGTGTACTATGATTACTGCAAGAATTGCTTCTCTCTAGTTGTGGACGAGGAGTGAGGCCGTGGGCATGGCCCTTCTATATTAGCTTATCTATCTTGCTTTTGTTGGACTTGATCATGGAACTGGCATGTATTTGAATTAATTGTGTGTGCGCGATGTTTAAAAACTATATTGCTTCTGCTACTGAATTGAACCTGGTGTTGTACTATTTATATTTGAACTCAGATGTATGCTGACTACTTGTGAACTCTATTTAACATGTGATGTGTGCATGTTGAATCATGTATGATCTTGGTTTGTATGTGGCTTATTTCGAGATCCTTCGTGATACTCGACAGACTACCGGATTTATGTGTGCTCAAATGTGAGATTGCTACTATCTCGGCAGCTGCCATTACACTTGTGCTCTTATAAATTGCACGGTTCTGTGACATATATGACGCGTCTGTGTCTATACTGCAATTCACAGTAAAAGTAGGTCATCATATAATAATAGTGCCATTCAATAAGTTTGATGACAATAAAGTATTGATGACCGCCTAATTGTTACTTCTAGTTAAGTAAGTGTTTAGTAAAATATAAAATACAATCATTAAATATAATGAAAATGCAAGTACACATTTAGCAAAACCTAAAATTTCATTAAGCTCTTTGGAATAGAGGAAAATTTTCTATTTGCTTTCTTTTCCATGTGAAAATAAATCACTGTGAACTTCCTACGAAACTCATGTGTTCCAAATGGACCCTAAATGTGTCCTAATATGATAAGCAAACAAGTTTAGATGAACTAATTATGTTATTAATTGTGTTTTTGTGATTTTGTTATCTAGAATATATCAAATTTTTTATCACATTTTAATATAAATGTAGACTATTAAACTATATAATTACTAGTTAGGGGAGCCATAGCCCCTGCTGGCCTCACCATTGGTTCTGACCTTGAGCACGACTCAGCTAGCACGGCAACATGACCTATGCATGGCTAGCTTGGACTCAAAGCCTGACCTCACGATGCCAAATGCGTCTTAGGGGGTGGGCAGCAAGGGTGATGGCTGGGGGCCATGAGTATATGAATGTATATAGTATTTAGTATATGTATTTGGTTAAGATGAAAATTTAGGGCCTATGCACTTAGAACAAGTCCTGTAATTAGGAATTAACTTGTCATTGCTTCCTATTCTGATATTTGGTTATTCATTATCACTGATCGATCCTAATTGAATGATTGTTTTGCTTCCCTATCGCCCAACCCAATCTCCCCCGCCACGATTCTGCAAAGCCACGACATGTCAACGTTGCTTTGTTTGCTCATGATATGGGAGGGCCCCATTGAAAGCCCTAGTTTGGTTTTGGCTAATTGATGAAACCTAAGTGTACTAACCATTGTCATTAGTGATGAACATGAGCTAGGTTGGTACATACCAAATGATGGAGCTAGATGATGGTCATGGTGATGGTGATGGCCAAAAGTGAAGATCATGTGCTCCAACTTGGAAAAGAAGAAAGAGAAAAACAAAATGGGCTCAAGGCCAAGGTATAATTGATAAGGGCTATTTTGTTTTGCCACTCAAGACACCATAGAGGGTGTGAGTGGGTTTAGGATAGGTAGTTGTACTATTAAGAGCAGTGATCTCAAAGCAAATATTGTTATCTAAGTGCCACTAGAGGTGAATTAACTCCATGCATTTGCATTAGGACCTAGTGAGTGCTAACATCCCTTGGAAAACATGTTTGTGAAATGCTAACTCGCATACACAAGTGTTGGACACTTGTTGGAGTTGACACTTCTGCACAAGGGATGAAGAAGTGAAGTGTTGGAGTTCACTGCACATGACCGGACGCTATCCCTAGTGTGACCGGATGCGTCCAGTGACTAACCCTAGCGTGGTCAGCAGCTCTAGCTCGATCGGATTTTGGCCAAGGGCATGATCGGACGCGCGCCCTGGTACTGTTCACCATCTGCAAATGCGCGCGTAGAGAGGACCGGATGCTGGGTGAGTCCGGTCAGCAAAAACGTTCTTTGGACCTCTCAGGATCGCGATCAGACGCCGGGGGCTGGCCAGTTCGATTGAGTGACCTTGCGTCCAGTCAATAGGTAGTGAGTGTGCATGAGGGAGCCATTGGGCGGCAACAGCTAGTTTCAAACGGTCCGAACACATGGCTGTCCTAGAGTGACTGGACGCGTCTAGTGCACCCTGTAGCGCATCCGGTCAGTGCGCAGAGACTGGGTTAAGTGGCCACGTATGTGAGCTCTTGGAGCTCTATAAATAGAACTTGGCTGGCTTAGGCCCACTCTCTTGGACACTTTGATCATTGATACATCCTTGTGAGCTGAGCAAAACATCTCCCACTCATCTTCTTCATTGATTCATCATCTTTGTGAGATTAAGAGTGATTCTAGTGCATTTGCTTAGAGTTTGAGCATCTAGTGGCACTAGTGATCGTGTGAGTTGCGGGATTGCTTGTTACTCTTGGTGGTTGCCACCACCTAGATGGCTTGGAACAGTGAGGGGCATTGGCACGAGTTAGTGATTGTTCGTGGCAATCTCCCAGTGATTTGTGAGGGGTTCTTGGGCTTATTCCCCGGCGGAGCGCCAAAAGCCACTCTAGTAAATTGCTCGTGAAGTTGAGTGCCCTCATCTTGTGTAGGTTCTTGCAGTGCCCTAGTGTAGGGTTTGGCATGGTGCCAATTAGCATGTGAACCACCAAGTGAATCAGCCTTCACAACGGGGACTAGCAAGCCGGCGAGCATGTGAACCTCACGATAAAATTGTGTGTCAATTATCCCTTGATCATTTGGATTTCATTGGTATTGATTGATTGATTGATCATCTATTGTCACTTGCCACGGTGGTATAACTCCTCTCCTTCTCTTGTATTTCTTTTACTTATACCTTGTGTAGTAGTAGCTCTTGTTTAGCTAGTTGAATAGGTAGCTAGTAGTTAAATTAGTTGCTTCTTGTTTTAGCTAGCTCAACTAGTGTAGTTGTAGTGACTTAGACTTGTGTGTGCCTTAGTGATCTTAATTGACTAGAATTATTGGAATATGTAGCTTGCAACCCTTGTAGAGCTAGAGCAAAAAGCTTCGCTTTTTATTTACTAACACTTTGCTCTAGTGCTTTGTAGAAAATTTTATTAGGCTATTCACCCACCTCTAGCCATTAGGACCTTTCACCCATGGCCCACATGTGGATAGCGGACGACCAGACGACATCACCCATCACTGATCAAGTATTCAAATCATCACTAATTCACTACAAGTAGCATTTGAGAGAAGTTGTTAATCTACATGCGTATGTAGGCAATGCCATGGCCTTTTTAGTACATAGTTAAGCTTTTGTGTCCTGAGACTATCCTTTATACTTGTTCTTTAGAATATTGCATTGTATTTGCAAATACATGGTGGATATGTGCCCATGTGTATGTCTGATGAGTAATTGTGAAGAGGTTATCAGAGCTTTGGATTAGTGTGTTGAGACTAACCATGACGTGAGTTTTGTGTGTGCAACATGTCTCTGGTCTTGTGATGTGCAGGTGATGAGCGTTGTGATGGTCAAAGACAATGGAGAAGGTCAAAAGAGTTTGTGTGTGATGGACTGGGAGCGGTGAAAGGTGGACGTGGAGGCTTGGACCGAGGCATCAAGGGCCAGAGGATCGACGGTAGATGGTTACCACTTGGGGACATCGACACGAAAGTGTACATGTGAGTGTTGGCAGTCTTTAACTCCAATTTCTAACCGCCAATTAAGATATAAAAAGAGGAGAAATTGACAAACTTAATCATATATGCATTTACTATTAACCAAGTTCCACATGTATTTGGAGAATATTATTTTGTAGGTCACAAACACAAATACATGGAAGATTTCACTGAAAAGCGCTTCCCAACGCTGATTTGTGCAAAAGAATAAGGGAGACGCCTACCAAATCAATTCAAAATGAGCAAGGCACCCCAGGGCACTAATCCATGTCTAGCCCAAGGCTAGCCACGCGAAGTCGATGGCCATTGGAGCCAGTCATGGGCCAGCCGCTCCCTAGGGCAGCCGCTCCCTTCCTGGCATCGCTCGTCCACTCCTTCAAATGGCGGTTGCATGCCTCCATGTAGAAGGCGGTGGTGCATGGGCTTCACGCCAGGAATGGTCACATCACCACCTCTCCTTCGTGTATAAATAGAGGAGCAACCCCCCTCTAAAGGTAGGAGAAGAACACACCATCAACACACAATTTTGGAAGAGTAGACACAAGAGTGACACAATGTAGCAAGAAGAGAGAAGAGCTTCATTCATATCTTAGCTCTCTAGCTAGTCTAGTTTAGGGAGTGAGTGAGGAAGAGTAAGAGTGGAGAAGTACCGGGGTTGTCGGCTACCTCCATTTGTAGCAGAAGGAATGCCGGAAATGTCGGCTCCCTTTTCACTTGTACCTCGACATACTTAGTACTACTTGGAGTACAAAGGTTCGTGTTCTTCTACGCTGGTGAGCTCTTACTTTAAGATTAGTCTTGTTTATATTGTTTACTTGTGGGTTCGTCGTTCGTCCTTGTGACGGATACTCTAGTAGAGGGCCCTGATAAAGACGGATAACCCTAATCGACGCTAGAGTAGTGGTCGAGAGTGTAGACGTGGTGTCTAGGCTAGAGACTACCTTCGTTTGCCTTGTTCCCCACGGTTGAGGGGTAGGCGGCAGGTAGTGACAGCCTTGTCCGTCCCTCGTATTCCCCCACGTCTGGGTTCAACGCCGGCTACAAGCTGGTATCGGCTGGCAGACCAGCTACACTACGTGCCCGAAGTAAGTCTATAGTGACAAAGCTATCTTGACTTAGGATCTCTATCCTTAGAAAACCTCATTACCCAAGCTATATTTCTTCTTGTTATCTTGGGTAAACTAGCTAAGAGACTTTTACACATATGTTCCCTATGGAAATACGATATGTAACAGAACCGACCAAATTATAAGAGCACAAGTACGAAAACAAGCACCGAAGCGCTCAAATTTTCAAACTTGAGCCCATATAATCCCGGTAGTCAATCGAAATCATGAAGGATTTCAAACCAAACTGCTTACAACCAGGATCGCATCATTCAACATACACATCGTACGTTACATTTCACAAGTAGTTCCGAAATAAGTTTACACCACGGAGTAGCAAATATTACAAACCGAGTTTGGAAAGTAGCGGAAGCATAACACACACACTAGTTGATTAATTACTGCCAGTCTTGATGATCGACAACCCGCAAAAGCATGAGGAAAGTACATAAAGACGATCACGCCCTAGTGATCTAGTCATCATCACCCGCAGGGTGGAGACACGTCTTGCAGAAGCCTTGATAAAGCATGTCATCTGCAACAGGAGGGAATAAACCCTGAGTACTGGAATGTACTCAGCTAGACTTACCCGTCAAAACCAGAAATAATACGACACCAAGGATTATGCAAGGCTTACACAAGAGGCTAGCTGACACCACATTTTGCATAAAGGCATAAGTAGTTGAAACTCTTATAACCTGTACTAGCAGTTATTTTTAGCATTTACCTGTCATCTATCTTAGCACCTGTACTAAACATGCACTTGATTAACATCAAACAATTATTCATATTATTTCCATAGCAGGTATAAATTGTGGCAACATCGTATCATTCACTTAACCATCTGTTCAATTAATGAGATCTACGTTGCCGCTGCTCAAGTCAAGTGCTCACTAACCGGGAGCGACGGCGATTCGAATCGAATTCCTATCCAGCTGGAGGGGTATTTCTAACACTCACCGAGTCACGCCTGGCGAGGGCTGCTCAGGTCATCTTTCGTACAGTTCAGGAATCGCGGGTCCGAATGATGTCGCGTCCCCAAGGGCGACACTCTGCCAGGTGATAGGGACTCTAACCCCCCTTGGTCTCACGCCAATGTCCCCAAGCACATCCTTTCTCTCCTCCAAGATGCAACCTACCATTCGATTCCCAGCCTGAACCATACTACTCGACTTCACGGTCGGAACGACTTATCCGGCCAACTAAGTGTTAGACTGCGTTCAACATGACTCAAGGACGTACAGCGAATCGGTCCTTAAACGACTCAGACGGGCATGGCTCCACACCCAAGACGTGAAGTGTCTTGCAGCTGTACCATCGAACTCCCGTCCGGTCTCAATTTCATTTTAAAGCATGGTTCCATCACGATAGCCATAAGCCACTCGCGACCCAATCCTATCTCTCGTGGATGACAGGAAATCACCTGACTTCTACCGTACTAAGCAGGGCTAAGCATTGACACGTGCCTAAACCTAATATAGGATTTAAGTACAATATGTGGACAAGGACAGGTATAATGCAACAATTGTTTTCATACAACTCCTACTACTTAATGCAGTAAACAATTAAAAGTACTCAAGATATATTTATAAAATGATGGGTTCAGCATGCACCGGGGCTTGCCTTTGAGAAAAGTTGAAGGTCTGTGGTCCCGGCACTCCGGCAAGTCTTCAGCGGCGTCTCCTTCACCGACTGGTTCTGTCGGCTCCTCCGGTTGGTTCTGCACCTCCTCCGGTATCGCTTGTTCGAATTCGAGGAGTGTTACCCCCTCCGGAACACCTATTGCATGAGTACATAATAAATCTCATGGATGCATAGTGAAAGATGCAGTATGCTCGGAATGAAATGCATTCAACACTTTTAAAACTCTATTCAAATCACTTCAAAAGAGTAGGTGCAAATTTCCTCTCCGGTAGAGAAGTACTCACCTAATCTACTCAACCTAAGATAAAGCTGCTCTTCTTCAGTTAAGGCCCTAACACCTAACAATTACAAGAGTAGCATTTCTTAGGATACCACACCACAACAATCAGCAAAATGCCACAGTAAACATTCTGGACAGCAGCTACTTGTTTTTATCATAACTGGAGATTTACAATTCCAAAAGATATGATCTAAGACAATCTAGAAAGCCTAAGAAATGCACTACAATTCATTTTCAGACCTCAACCCCAAACTCCTAAGTTTTCCATGTCAAATTTCATAAGTTCCAGAATCTGTTTTCTTTAAACAGAGAGTAGCAGATTCTGGACTGCCACTTTAAACAGAAATAATTCTCAAACTACTAAGCCAAATGCTCCCAAATTTTGACACAAGCTAGTTTATTAAGTTTAATACAACTTTGGTATTTACAAGTTTTTCAGTAACCATTTTTATCAATGGTCAAACTTAGAAATACTACCAGCTGTCCAGAAAACCTAAAATTGCAAGAGTTAAATATTTAATGATGTGGCCAAAGTCCCCTAAAACCAAACTAGTGTTACCAAAAGTTCACATGGATTACAAAAACACCAGAAAGTAAGGTGTGACCACCTCGAACATTTATTTATACTCATTTCTTAATTTACTTAATTAATTAGGTGGAATTTTAAACATATATGTAAACTGCTCCTAAAATTCTACAAAAATCACAGGGGACTCTCTGACCCAAAAAGAGACTACTGTAAAATTTTGAACTAAATTCATTCACAGAAACTCCCTATACAAAATTCACAAGTCCAAAAGGCTGATTTTTGTATAATTAAAACATCCTATTGAAAAGTATCAAACAACAGATTTCATATTTTTCATAAACACTCTAGGGTACCAAGACATTCTCCAAAAAGTTACAAGAACATTGCACATGTAGAAAAATTACTAAAATTCATTCAATTATTTCCTAGAATAACAATATAGCCTTATAACTTGAAAAATACTTAAGCACTAATGCCCAAATTTTTACCAGAGCTAGGGCAAGTATAAAGTAACCTACCCACCAGTTTTTATAATTTTTGGGATACTACAGCTTAAGTTATATATTTAACAAATTTGCATGCATTTCAAAACACATTTAAAAGATCTATTAAATTCTCATAGAATTTAAACATCACATACCAGCTTTATATTTTTCTAAAATACTACACATCATGTAGATCGTAACAAAATTTATCTCATGATTTTTGAGCAAGTACAATCCTAGATCTACATTTTCCAAACTACCACAAAAATCTGTGACAAAAATAATTAAAAGAAATAAATTTCAATCGAACTGGGCCGGCCCGGGAACAGCGCGGCCCACGACGCGCGCGCGCAGCCCGCTCGGACTCCCGCCCGCGCGCGGCACTGACGCCGAGGGCCCGCAGGCCAGAGAGAGAGCGAGGGAAGAAGACGGCCGCGACTCCGGTGAGCCCCGGCTCGCCGATGGCGGCGCCTCCGGCTGCGGGAAGAGCACCAACGGCTTCCCTGCGACTCTCCGCATCGACCAAACCTAGATTTACTGACCCTAACCCAACCTAGCTACGACGGCCATGGAGACCGCGGCTCTGCGGTGGCACCCGGTGGCGGTCCGGCGAGCTCCGGGAACCAGGGGCCCAAGCGAGGTGTGCTCCGGCTCCCTGAGGACATGGCGGTCCTCTCCATGCCAAGGAATAGGACGGAGGTGGAGCGAGTGCCGCTGACCGCATGAGCACCGCGCCGGCGACCATGGCGTGGCAGCGCACGACGGCGTTCCGACGTGTACCGGCCACCCCATCCGGTAGTGTCATCACCTAGGCTGCGCTACCAACCCCAGAACCCAGAACACGTGGTGGGGCGATTGGAGGACGACTGTAGAGAGCCGGCCACGGTGAGCCGCCGCGCGGACAGTACGCCGGCGAGGACTCGCGGTGGCGGAAACCAAAATTTGCCCTCACCTCTGCACAATCCGGTCAAGCAACGGGTGACGGAGGTGGAGCGGATGCTGGCGGAGCAGTGGACGGGATTTGGAGGATGGTGGTGAGACGATGAGCTCGCGCGAGCCGGAGAAAGGCTACGGCGGCAATGGCGCCTCCGTTTTTCCGCCTCGGTGAGCCCGGCCAGAGCGAGAGGGAGGGAGAGGAGAATGAGCGCGCGTGAGGGAGGAGGAGGTGTCCGCTCGGTGTTCAAACCCGCGCCTGGGCTCGCGACGTGGAGGCGAAGACAGTGCTCGGTCGCCACGTGTCGCCGGTTTCCTGCCCGAGCGCCACGACGCGGACGTCGTCGAGTTCGTCGACTGAATCGACTGCAAGTGTCATTGGTGGCCGACTGACAGAGCAATTTTGGCGCTAAATATCTCCCAAACTGGTTCGAGTTAGGAGCAGGTGATAATACAACATTTGTAGAGCTTGGTGAGGTCAACAACTTTGCTAATTGGCTCCAGAACCAATTCGGCTCAGATTTGAAATTATAAAGCTCCAAAGTGATACCCCTGGAAACTGGAATGCAGTTTCAGAGACTACTGCCGACTGAAACCCCAACTTCTTGACACTATATCTCCTAAACTATTGAGAACCAGGCTTGGGTTATATTGGCAATGTTGTAGAGCTACATGAGGACTACAAGTTTGTCAATATGAGTGGAAGCTGGTTCGGCCTAGTTTGCAAACTACAAGCTCCTAAAGTAGGCCTCAGCAAAACTGGAGGGTCAAATTATAGACTTAGAAAAATTCTAAGTATTGAGGCCACTCCTCTAGCTGACTTGTGGGCCACTTTTGAGCATGTTCTGATCAATTTCATGGGATGGTCATATTGAGACTTTTGTTCCCCATAAAATTCTTTACAACTTTGCTTAAGGGTGCTCCTCCATGCAAGGTCTCTAAGATAGACTTTTTAAATGGTCAAACTAGAGCATCCTAGGGCCAAATGGTGGTCAACCATCTCTTGGAGGGCATTTTTGAAATTTTGATCAACATGAACCTTGCTCCAAGAGTTACCCTAAGTATAATTAAGGTGTTGTAGGACATGATTGGCTACTCTACCCTTTTGTTACACCAACTATCAAGTATCCATGATATGAGTCAAACAAAACTCCTAGAAACAATCACATGTGTTGCATCACATAAAATAACAAACATGAATGATGCATGCTTATGCTTATGCAAATGCAATGCAATTATGGACTAAACACTTGAGGTGTTACAGCCCTCCCCCCTTATAAAAATCTCGTCCCGAGATTTGGAAAGCGTACCATTTTTCATAGAATTCCTTATAACCATCCCGCAAATAATCTTCCCGTTCCCACGTAGCATCACTTTCACTACCCTGATTACTCCACATCACTTTATACCACTTAACCACTTTGCTTCTAGTCACTCGTTCCTGGGTATCGATCACTCGGACTGGTTTTTCTTCGTAGGTTAAGTCGGATTCAAGCCTGATATCTCCTAAAGGAACTTGTTCCTCAGGAACTCGAAGACACTTTTTAAGCTGAGATACATGGAAAACGTTGAATATGGCTCTCATTTCAGGAGGTAACTGGATTTTGTACGCAACAGCTCCACTTTTGCCTATGATCTGGAAAGGACCCACGTATCTTGGTGCAAGTTTCCGCTTAACACCAAAATGTTGGACACTCTTCATTGGAGAAACTTTCAAATAAACGAAGTCTCCAACTTTAAACTCGAGTGGTTTTCTACGACGATCAGCATAGCTTTTCTGTCTAGCTTGGGCTGCAGCCATGTGTTTCTGGATAGTACAGACTTGTTCCTCGGCTTCCTGGACAAAATCAATTCCATAATACCTTCTTTCACCAGCTTCTACCTAGTTAGTACGGACTTGTTCCTCGGCTTCCTGGACAAAATCAATGCCATAATACCTTCTTTCACCAGCTTCTACCCAGTTTAGTGGACTTCTACACTTACGACCGTACAAAGCTTCGAACGGGGCCATCTTAATACTCTCTTGGTAACTGTTATTGTACGAGAATTCGGCTAAAGGTAACCATTTTTCCCAAGAACCCTTGGATGAAATGACGCATGCTCGCAACAGATCTTCCAAGATTTGGTTAACTCGTTCCGTCTGACCAGACGTCTGGGGGTGATAAGCAGAGCTTCTCACTAACTTGGTTCCCAGAAGGTGATGCAAGTGCTCCCAAAAGCGAGCAGTGAACTGGGGACCACGGTCAGAAACGATAGTGCGAGGTACTCCATGAAGCCGGACTATCTGATTGAAGTACAACTCAGCATAGTCAGTGGGATGATAGTCCACTCTCACTGGAATGAAATGAGCTGATTTGGTCAAACGATCAACAATTACCCAGATGGAGTTATGATTTTTGACAGTAGGAGGAAGTCCGACAATGAAATACATGCTTATCTCTTCCCATTTCTAGCCTGGGATAGAAAGTGGCTGGAGTAACCCAGCTTTCATGTGCACAACTTTAACTCTGCAACAGGTGTCACACCTAACAACATATGCAGCTATCTCTTTCCGCATCTTGGTCCACCAATAAAGTGGCTTCAAATCATAGTACATCTTATTACTACCAGGATGAATGGATAGCTTGGAAGAATGTGCCTCGGACAAGATCTGATCTCTACGCTCTCGGTCCTTAGGTACAACTAATCTATCCTTAAACCACAGCACACCTTCGTCATCTAACCTGAAATGCTTAGTTTCTTCCTCTTTCATCTTACGTTTTATGTGAAATATACCCGGATCAGTCTTTTGGAGCTCAATAATTCTGTTTCTGAGAGTACCACTGACAGTGATGTTGTACAAGACTACTGGATGTAACAGGCGGGATCAATGAAAATCAGTTTCAACTAAGGAATGGCAATGAGACTTACGGCTTAAAGCGTCCGCAACCACGTTTGCCTTGCCTGGATGATAGTGTACTTGAAGATTATAATCCTTAATCAACTCGAGCCATCTTCTCTGACGCATATTTAGCTCGGGTTGGGTGAAGATGTATTTGAGGCTTTTGTGGTCTGTATAGATATTGCAGACATTGCCCAGCAGATAATGCCGCCATACTTTCAAAGCATGAACAACTGCAACCAGTTCTAAGTCATGCGTCGGATAATTCACCTCATGCTTCCGAAGTTGCCGCGAGGTATATGCAATTACTCGGCCATCCTGCATCAAAACACCTCCCAAACCTATGCCTGAGGCATCACAGTAAACATCAAATGGTTTCTCGATATCCGGTTGTGCTAAAACCGGAGCCGAGGTTAGGAGGGTTCGCATTTGGTGAAAAGCCGCATCACACTCAGGAGTCCAGACAAACCTGGTGTCTTTTTGCAACAACCGAGTCATGGGTTTGGCTATTTTTGAAAAATCCGGGATGAAGCGACGATAATAGCCAGCCAACCCAAGAAAACTCCGGACCTCATGCACCGAGGTAGGAGCCTTCCAATTCAATACTTCTTGTACCTTAGTGGGATCCACCATAATTCCTCCATCGGACAACACATGCCCAAGGAAAGGTACTTCACGAAGCCAGAATTCACACTTGCTGAACTTCGCATATAGTTGATGTTCACGCAGTCTGCCGAGAACAATATGCAAGTGTTCAGCGTGTTCTTCCTCATTTTCAGAATACACCAAGATGTCATCAATGAACACCACCACAAACTTGTCCAATTCGGGCATAAATACCGAATTCATCAAGCACATGAAGTGTGCTGGGGCATTTGTCAGGCCGAAGGACATAACAAGATACTCATAAAGGCCGTATCTTGTCGAGAATGCTGTTTTTGGAACATCTTCAGGACGGATTTTAATCTCATGGTACCCAGACCTTAGATCAATCTTGGAAAAGACTTTAGCTTTGGACAACTAATCGAACAAGATATCGATACGTGGCAAAGGATACTTATTTTTGACCGTGACTGCATTCAGAGGTCTATAATCTACGCACATCTGCAAGGTCTGATCCTTCTTCTTTACAAAGATAGCAGGGCATCCCCACGGAGACGAGCTAGGACGAATCAACCCCTTCTTCAAAAGTTCATTCAACTGCACCTTAAGTTCAGCTAACTCATTTGGAGGCATCCTATAGGGTCTCCTAGAGATGGGTGTCGTGCCAGGCAACAACTAGATTTTAAATTCCACATCCCGATCCGGAGGGAGTCCCGGCAAATCATCGGGAAAAACATCCGGAAATTCATTTACTACTGGAATTTCAGCCAATGCCTTTGCTTGCACAGCATGAACTTCCCCCGACAATTCAACTTTTCTGGGAAGTTGTACTAGAAAACCCTTGTTATCTGTAGGATCTCTGAGCATAACTACCCGAGCGGAGGTATCGATGAGTACCCCATTCTGACTCATCCAATTTATGCCCAAGATAACATCTATGTCTAAACCTGGTAAAACCAACAAAGCAAGCGAATAATTTCGCCCTTCTATCTCAAACTTAAGGTTCCCCACTACTTTGTTCGTGGAAATATTACCACTTGCCGCACTAATGCAATAACCCACACCTTCAACAGTATACAACTTGTGTGCGAATTTTGATGCAAATTTAGGACTGATAAAGGAATGCGAAGCACCTGAATCAAAAAGCACAACTGTAGGGTGTTGGTCAACTATGAACTTACCAGCAGTGACCACCTCACCAGATGGAATTTCCTCAATGCTATTATAATGAGCGTGTCCCTGATGACCACCTTGGTTGACATTCTTCTTAGGGTAAGGACAGTTCCGGGCCCAATGGCCTGGCTTGTTGTAGTTCCAGCAAGGCATGTTGCTGGGAGGAACACTAGAGCTGCTCTGACCAGAATTGCCCTTTGGCAGAGCGACTGTATAAGCCTTGCGGAATCTAGTTTTTGCAGCAGGCTTCTTCTGCGGCGGACGGAACTTTGTATTCTGAGCAGGTGGGCGAGGGGAAGACCTTGGTGCAGCTGAGGCCCGCGACTGAGAAGCACTCGCCTCCAGGGCCCTCTTACGGATCTTAGAGGCAGAATAAATAGCATTATTGTTCTCCTGGGTCAAAGCATCACTGATAAATTCATTGAAAGTAGTACACTTGCTAGTGCCCATAGTCTTCATCAGCTTTGGGCCGAGGCCCCTTTTGAAGCTAGCAATCTTCTTGGCATCGGTATCCACAAACTCTGTGGCATACCTTGCCAGGTTGTTGAAAGACTGCAAGTATTCAGTCAAGCTTTTGTTTCCCTGTGACAGCCTCATGAATTCTGTGTGCTTGATTGCCATAAGACCTCCCGGAATGCTGCCTTGAACTGGTCCCAAGCAATCGGGACATTTGCAGGCAGTGTGGAACGATAGTGGCTCCACCAAATACCCGCTGGACCCTGCAGCTGATGAGAAGCATACTCGGTTTTTAGCTCATCGGTCAGGCGAAGCAGATGAAACTTTTGTTCAATCGTATTCAACCACTCGTCGGCTTGCAGCGGTTCTTCTGCTTCCTTAAAGAGCGAGGGCTTTGTATCAAGAAAGTCCTTGAAATCACTGTACTGATTTGGTTCTGGGCCCTGGCGGCCATGACGAGCCTCTCGATTGGCCAGTTGGCGCATGGCGTCAGCCAACATGCGCTGCCCTTCTACCACGGATTGCATCAGCTCAGCCGGAGTAGGTGGTGGCGGAGGGGGTGGCTGTTCCTCCTCCTCATTGCCACGACCCCGACGGAGATTGTAAGACATTTGCAAAATGCATAGCCAATGAGCACTGACGATGTGGGAAATTTGTAGATGAATTATTGCAATTATGTCAAACTGACTTCATGAAATGGACTTCTCAAAATAATCAAGGCACAATAATTCATCACAACCGCACAATCCATTCAAGCGCATCAATTGACGAAATCATACTAGGAAATCCAACAAGATGTTCTTTTGATAAAGGCTCACTCGCAGAGAGCACACAGTTACTGAACCGTTTACGTCACTTTCTACGTGATTTTTGGACCTTTCACACGGTACTTGGATTCGATCTCAAAATTTTTAGTTGACTGTGAAAGGCTACTTCAAGCTGACCACAAAGAAACTTCTCAATGGAGAGTTCCATGGTGGATCATGACTAGCCACCTCGATACCTGCGCGTGCCAAGCAGCACAACCTTATGTCACGCGCCATAGGAGGCCCTCGGTTTCGTCGCGGCACCGAAGGGTGCTAATCGTGACACCATCATTGAACACAACACAATAAGACATCCCATTGCGATCGAAATTTACAGGTTCAACTAACATTCAGGAAACATATGGTTCGACCTTACATCCCAAAGTCAAGTTATTACAAGGCCTCACTCTTACACAGGGAGGCGCAAAAGACGATCCTAACATCATAGGTACGTGATGACTACTCTAAGCATCATCCTCAGAGTCAGTGTCAAGGATCTCCCCGTCGTCCTCATCACTGACAGGCTCTAACTCCTCGTCTTCTTCTTCTTCTGGCTCTTCCTCTGGTGCTTCTGCAGGTGGGGCATCCTGTGGTCCATTGACCTCCACTTCATCATCATCCTCAGCCATGAAGATTCCCGAACCCATGTCCTCATCTACGTTGTTGTTTCTAGGTAGCAGAGGATTAAGTTGGTTGTTCAGGCGGTGTAGTTCTTCATGAAGATTGTCATTGTATTCTTCAACATTTTCTAACTGTTGCTCGAGCTCAAACTGACGAGCCCTCAGAACGTTCTCCTCGTGCCAGGCTTCATCCCTCTGGTCTATAACACGGATCAACATGCGTTGACAGTTGCGATTTGCCACTGTCAACCTCTGGACTGCAAGTGTTTCCTGATCACGGTCATGAATCACTTGCTCCAGTTGCTGCCGCGCTGCATCCCTAGCAGCAGTCACCTCTGCCAACTCAGCCCGTAACCTTTCCACCTCAGTGGGCTCAGGACGGGGCTCACGTGGAGCTAGCTGGTGGCGAGGGACCCTTCCTCCGGTCGACTTACGGGCTGTCATCCTAATACGTGCCATCTATATCAACAAGATATGACTTAAAGTGAGGATCATTTAGGGGATACGAAATTTAATTTAGTCGGGACTATTGAAAATTTTAAGGAGGGAGTAAATGACATGTATGATATAATTAAACATGATGCATGCACGTTCTGTATGTCCTCTCACCTTAGTAGAAAACTAAAGTTCTATCGCTAAGCGGTGGCATACATACGTTCTCTCATATAAGTGAAACTATCGGTCTACTCGTTACGCTGTTAGTGTACCTGCAGAAAATCTCATTGCAGCCCACAATTCCCAATATAACATACAAGAAGGCAGTAAACTAAATACTTTCCATATACACATCCCTGGATGTATATATTTCAATATCAAAGCTACCCGATTTATAGATGCCCACAATTAAGTGCTTTTACATAGTTACATGGTTTGAACATGTAAGTATGCAAGTCACCAAAACTACTCTCCCCTAGACCGCCGGTTGGACGATCATGCTCTCACAACTCACACTTACCAGAGCGTCGAGGTAATTGATCCATACATTACCACCCAAGTGGATGGCATCCATACAATATCACGCCGTATGGACGACGAAACAAAACAAACAAGGCCCCCAAGTTAGTCTTTATAATAAGCCACCTAAGAGTCCTTATTTGGGCTAAGGGATGTGATCACTGGCATACCTATAAAAATAATTTTTTTTTGAGTTTAACCCTTTTCATAAACAAATACTTTTGTTTTTAATTACTCATAAGATGTGTTTAATGTTGAATTATGCTCCGGTACCAGCTGTAACAGAACCGACCAAATTATAAGAGCATAAGTATGAAAACAAGCACCGAAGCGCTCAAATTTTCAAACTTGAGCCCATATAATCCCGGTAGTCAATCGAAATCACGAAGGATTTCAAACCAAACTGCTTACAACCAGAATCGCATCATTCAACATACACATCGTACGTTACATTTCACAAGTAGTTCCGAAATAAGTTTACACCACGGAGTAGCAAATATTACAAACCGAGTTTGGAAAGTAGCGGAAGCATAACACACACACTAGTTGATTAATTACTGCCAGTCTTGATGATCGACAACCCGCAAAAGCATGAGGAAAGTACATAAAGACGATCACGCCCTAGTGATCTAGTCATCATCACCCGCAGGGTGGAGACACGTCTTGCAGAAGCCTTGATAAAGCATGTCATCTGCAACAGGAGGGAATAAACCCTGAGTACTGGAATGTACTCAGCTAGACTTACCCGTCAAAACCAGAAATAATACGACACCAAGGATTATGCAAGGCTTACACAAGAGGCTAGCTGACACCACATTTTACATAAAGGCATAAGTAGTTGAAACTCTTATAACCTGTACTAGCAGTTATTTTTAGCATTTACCTGTCATCTATCTTAGCACCTGTACTAAACATGCACTTGATTAACATCAAACAATTATTCATATTATTTCCATAGCAGGTATAAATTGTGGCAACATCGTATCATTCACTTAACCATCTGTTCAATTAATGAGATCTACGTTGCCGCTGCTCAAGTCAAGTGCTCACTAACCGGGAGCGACGGCGATTCGAATCGAATTCCTATCCAGCTGGAGGGGTATTTCTAACACTCACCGAGTCACGCCTGGCGAGGGCTGCTCAGGTCATCTTTCGTACAGTTCAGGAATCGCGGGTCCGAATGATGTCGCGTCCCCAAGGGCGACACTCTGCCAGGTGATAGGGACTCTAACCCCCCTTGGTCTCACGCCAATGTCCCCAAGCACATCCTTTCTCTCCTCCAAGATGCAACCTACCATTCGATTCCCGGCCTGAACCATACTACTCGACTTCACGGTCGGAACGACTTATCCGGCCAACTAAGTGTTAGACTGCGTTCAACATGACTCAAGGACGTACAGCGAATCGGTCCTTAAACGACTCAGACGGGCATGGCTCCACACCCAAGACGTGAAGTGTCTTGCAGCTGTACCATCGAACTCCCGCCCGGTCTCAATTTCATTTTAAAGCATGGTTCCATCACGATAGCCATAAGCCACTCGCGACCCAATCCTATCTCTCGCGGATGACCGGAAATCACCCGACTTCTACCGTACTAAGCAGGGCTAAGCATTGACACGTGCCTAAACCTAATATAGGATTTAAGTACAATATCTAGACAAGGACAGGTATAATGCAACAATTGTTTTCATACAACTCCTACTACTTAATGCAGTAAACAATTAAAAGTACTCAAGATATATTTATAAAATGATGGGTTCAGCATGCACCGGGGCTTGCCTTTGAGAAAAGTTGAAGGTCTGTGGTCCGGGCACTCCGGCAAGTCTTCAGCGGCGTCTCCTTCACCGACTGGTTCTGTCGGCTCCTCCGGTTGGTTCTGCACCTCCTCCGGTATCGCTTGTTCGAATTCGAGGAGTGTTACCCCCTCCGGAACACCTATTGCATGAGTACATAATAAATCTCATGGATGCATAGTGAAAGATGCAGTATGCTCGGAATGAAATGCATTCAACACTTTTAAAGCTCTATTCAAATCACTTCAAAAGAGTAGGTGCAAATTTCCTCTCCGGTAGAGAAGTACTCACCTAATCTACTCAACCTAAGATAAAGCTGCTCTTCTTCAGTTAAGGCCCTAACACCTAACAATTACAAGAGCAGTATTTCTTAGGATACCACACCACAACAATCAGCAAAATGCCACAGTAAACATTCTGGACAGCAGCTACTTGTTTTTATCGTAACTGGAGATTTCCAATTCCAAAAGATATGATCTAAGACAATCTAGAAAGCCTAAGAAATGCACTACAATTCATTTTCAGACCTCAACCCCAAACTCCTAAGTTTTCCATGTCAAATTTCATAAGTTCCAGAATCTGTTTTCTTTAAACAGAGAGTAGCAGATTCTGGACTGCCACTTTAAACAGCAATAATTCTCAAACTACTAAGCCAAATGCTCCCAAATTTTGACACAAGCTAGTTTATTAAGTTTACTACAACTTTGGTATTTACAAGTTTTTCAGTAACCATTTTTATCAAGGATCAAACTTAGAAATACTACCAGCTGTCCAGAAAACCTAAAATTGCAAGAGTTAAATATTTAATGATGTGGCCAAAGTCCTCTAAAACCAAACTAATATTACCAAAAGTTCACATGGATTACAAAAACACCAGAAAGTAAGGTGTGACCACCTCGAACATTTATTTATACTCATTTCTTAATTTACTTAATTAATTAGGTGGAATTTTAAACATATATGTAAACTGCTCCTAAAATTCTACAAAAATCACAGGGGACTCTCTGACCCAAAAAGAGACTACTGTAAAATTTTGAACTAAATTCATTCACAGGAACTCCCTATACCAAATTCACAAGTCCAAAAGGCTAATTTTTGTATAATTAAAACATCCTATTGAAAAGTATCAAACAACAGATTTCATATTTTTCTTAAACACTCTAGGGTACCAAGACATTCTCCAAAAAGTTACAAGAACATTGCGCATGTAGAAAAATTACTAAAATTCATTCAATTATTTCCTAGAATAACAAGATAGCCTTATAACTTGAAAATTACTTAAGCACTAATGCCCAAATTTTTACCAGAGCTAGGGCAAGTATAAAGTAACCTACCCACCAGTTTTCATAATTTTTGGGATACTACAGCTTAAGTTATATATTTAACAAATTTGCATGCATTTCAAAACACATTTAAAAGATCTATTAAATTCTCATAGAATTTAAACATCACATACCAGCTTTATATTTTTCTAAAATACTACACATCATGTAGATCATAACAAAATTTATCTCATGATTTTTGAGCAAGTACAATCCTAGATCTACATTTTCCAAACTACCACAAAAATCTGTGACAAAAATAATTAAAAGAAATAAATTTCAATCGAACTGGGCCGGCCCGGGAACAGCGCGGCCCACGACGCGCGCGCAGCCCGCTCGGACTCCCGCCCGCGCGCGGCACTGACGGCGAGGGCCCGCAGGCTAGAGAGAGAGAGCGAGGGAAGAAGACGGCCGCGACTCCGGTGAGCCCCGGCTCGCCGATGGCGGCGCCTCCGGCTGCGGGAAGAGCACCAACGGCTTCCCTGCGACTCTCCGCATCGACCAAACCTAGATTTGCTGACCCTAACCCAACCTAGCTACGACGGCCATGGAGACCGCGGCTCTGCGGCGGCACCCGGTGGCGGTCCGGCGAGCTCCGGGAACCAGGGGCCCAAGCGAGGTGTGCTCCGGCTCCCTGAGGACATGGCGGTCCTCTCCATGCCAAGGAATAGGACGGAGGTGGAGCGAGTGCCGCTGACCGCATGAGCACCGCGCCGGCGACCATGGCGTGGCAGCGCACGACGGCGTTCCGACGTGTACCGGCCACCCCATCCGGTAGCGTCATCACCTAGGCTGCGCTACCAACCCCAGAACCCAGAACACGTGGTGGGGCGATTGGAGGACGACTGTAGAGAGCCGGCCACGGTGAGCCGCCGCGCGGACAGTACGCCGGCGAGGACTCGCGGTGGCGGAAACCAAAATTCGCCCTCACCTCTGCACAATCCGGTCAAGCAACGGGTGACGGAGGTGGAGCGGATGCTGGCGGAGCAGTGGACGGGATTTGGAGGATGGTGGTGAGACGGTGAGCTCGCGCGAGCCGGAGAAAGGCTGCGGCGGCAATGGCACCTCCGTTTTTCCGCCTCGGTGAGCCCGGCCAGAGCGAGAGGGAGGGAGAGGAGAATGAGCGCGCGTGAGGGAGGAGGAGGTGTCCGCTCGGTGTTCAAACCCGCGCCTGGGCTCGCGACGTGGAGGCGAAGACAGTGCTCGGTCGCCACGCGTCGCCGGTGTCTTGCCCGAGCGCCACGACGTGGACGTCGTCGAGTTCGTCGACTGAATCGACTGCAAGTGTCATTGGTGGCCGACTGATAGAGCAATTTTGGCGCTAAATATCTCCCAAACTGGTTCGAGTTAGGAGCAGGTGATAATACAACATTTGTAGAGCTTGGTGAGGTCAACAACTTTGCTAATTGGCTCCAGAACCAATTCGGCTCAGATTTGAAATTATAAAGCTCCAAAGTGATACCCCTGGAAACTGGAATGTAGTTTCAGAGACCACTGCCGACTGAAACCCCAACTTCTTGACACTATATCTCCTAAACTATTGAGAACCAGGCTTGGGTTATATTGGCAATGTTGTAGAGCTACATGAGGACTACAAGTTTGTCAATATGAGTGGAAGCTGGTTCGGCCTGGTTTGCAAACTACAAGCTCCTAAAGTAGGCCTCAGCAAAACTGGAGGGTCAAATTATAGACTTAGAAAAATTCTAAGTATTGAGGCCACTCCTCTAGCTGACTTGTGGGCCACTTTTGAGCATGTTCTTATCAATTTCATGGGATGGTCATATTGAGACTTTTGTTCCCCATAAAATTCTTTACAACTTTGCTTAAGGGTGCTCCTCCATGCAAGGTCTCTAAGATAGACTTTTTAAATGGTCAAACTAGAGCATCCTAGGGCCAAATGGTGGTCAACCATCTCTTGGAGGGCATTTTTGAAATTTTGATCAACATGAACCTTGCTCCAAGAGTTACCTTAAGTATAATTAAGGTGTTGTAGGACATGATTGGCTACTCTACCCTTTTGTTACACCAACTATCAAGTATCCATGATATGAGCCAAACAAAACTCCTAGAAACAATCACATGTGTTGCATCACATAAAATAACAAACATGAATGATGCATGCTTATGCTTATGCAAATGCAATGCAATTATGAACTAAACACTTGAGGTGTTACACGATACCCTGAATACTTTCGGGTGAAATGCTACAATAGTAATTCCATGTGCTTGCGGATTATTTCTTTATGCGTTAAGAAATACCAATAGTGAGGAAGAAGATGGTTTTGACTGAAAGTCAAGACCGCGGGTAGCAGGTTTGTCGGGTTTAGTCCTTAAAACCTGGGGAGGGATGTCGGGCAGCATGTGGCGTTATCAGAGAGCTTGCGTTGAGGCGAAGTGTCTCCGTAAAGGGTCCATGGCCATTTAATGCAAGGAAACCCAAAGTGAAATATGTAGGGGTGTTTTGGAATGTGTAATAGCCCTATAAATAAGGATAGTGGGTGCCAAAGACAACTATCTCTCCCACCTAAGTTTATTTCCTTAGGCTATCCAAGTTCTTATCGCTGGTGGAGATAGCAGTAGAGAGGATGAGCACCTTGTTGACATTGGATTGAGATCCAAATCACACACCAGCAAGGGCTAGCACAGCCTATATAGCAATCAACCTACCACATGTAGCAAGCAACTCTAAGGATCGACTAAACCGAACTAGAGACCGGTTAGGCTGATCTAGAGCTCATCGTTCGCCGCAAAAGCCTGTGGATTCCTCCTGGGAGGACCCGTCAGGGAGGAGCTTGTCTAGGGTTGTTCTAGGATCAGCAAGGCTACCTAGGATGCCGATGAATCTCATTGATAGATGCAACAAACATTAGGGTGTTGGAAAAGGATAAAATTGGGGTAATAGATGTAAAACGACGATTGAGTTTTAGATCCTTCAATTGGTCATGACCCTCTCATATATATAGACCCGACTAAGTAGGTTTTCAAGAGTTCGGGGCGCTATGGCTGGGCTAGAAACAGGGAGTCAGCTAAGCTAACTTTGTCAGGGCATGCACCTCTCACCTTCTTCCTCACGTGTTTCTTTGTTGTTTGTCGCGCTAAATATTCTCCAACACCTCTGGATGTTAAGAACTTGTTGTCATAGCCCAATTTTTGTGTTGGGACACTTTTGAGTGTCAACACACCTCTTGCTCTAGTTTTCAAGATCTAGAGGGAGGATAAAGGGTGGAGGCTAGACCTTGTTCTTTGTAAACTTGTTCCCGCTGTTAATATATCAGTTTGTCCTCTGAAATCCCGAGTTCAATCTTTGCCTCTTCTCTTTTTCCCCTTCCCAGTTTGGATTTTAGGAGTTTTCATTGATTTCTTGGGAACATACTCATGAACTAGTTGAGCAGTTTTTCCACGAGCAACCAGAAATCAATTATGGAAGAAAATGGAGAAAACCCCATTTTGGAGAGCCTCATCTTAGATCTGCATTGATGCTTCGGTTTTCTGGAGTGGATTCTTTGCAATTAGCTTCATCTTATCTTGGAGAAGATCCGTGCCAAGTTTCCTTTCAACTGGACTTCATTTGAACAAGATTTGGATTTTTGCTTTTTGGCTTGGGCTATAGTCAAAAAAACGATTATAGGCCGATCTACAAACCGGCAAGGCCGGTTCATCTAGAAAAAGATGTGGGAGACACTCATAGCTTGTTTTAAAATGATATGGGAGACACTCATAGTTTACTATGAGTTATGACATCATGATGTCATCATTGGCAAGTAAAAAATTAGTCATGTATTTGCATTGAAGTAATACAGAAAGGAAGCCAGGCCAAATCTTACTACATGATGTACATAGGTGCAAAAATGTATTTGGTGCTAGTTAACAACAACTAACGTAAACAGAAATGGATAGGAGCAGATAACAAATGAAAGTAAAATGGATCATTAGATAAAGAACTCAAAAAGTTGGCGACTAAAGCACCAAGTAAATTTTATATGTCAAATAAGGCGGAGCAACTTCTTCACAAAAGTAAAGATTTTTTTTGGAAACAGAAGCTTTTATTAAACCAAAGAGTAGTACATCAAGTTGATACACAGACTTTGGAACACTCCTAGCCTCTGCCTAACTATGAGGCACACAACATAAAGGGAAACGAAAAGGCAACAACGAATGGCAGTCAATCCGAAGACTAGACCGCCATCCAAACGCCTAGGAAAATAAGACCTTCGCCACCTGCTCTAACTGCTGCGAGACCACTACAGTTATACCCTGCATATCCGACTGCTGGAGGATATCCTAAGAACGGAGTTGATGGGTAGCTACATAAATAACCTGCAAAGGAGAATAATTTTTTTCTTTTCAAAAACAATGTCATTCCTGTGTAACCATATAGACCAGGCCATCACTCCTTCTCCCAAAAGAACTAAAGACCTCAACTCTTTCTTGACACCATACAACCAACTACCAAACATATGCGATACACTTTGGGGTTTTGCTAAATTCAATGCTATATGAGCAACGCTCCAGACTGATCACGCTAAACGACAATCAATAAACAAGTGCTGAATTGTCTCATCCTCGGGACAAAAGCAACAAGTTTTGTTTCCTTGCCATTTGCGCTTAATTAAGTTATCCTTAGCACAACAACTCTCCTGAGACACCACAAGAAAATTTTAAACTTGGGAGCTTTCAGTTTCCAGTCTCTTGTTAGAATTTGGTATTGGAGTTTGTATCATAGCTCTATAAAATGATTTCACCGAGAACTAACCATTTTGGTGCAAGGACCAATGAAATTCATCATGACCTTGTGATAATTGAAATCTACCCAAACGTGTCAGCAATTGATTCCATGAAACTAGTTTTGGACCTATCAAATCTCTCCTCCAAGAGATATTTAGAGGTGTTCAAGCAAGGACTTCTGAAATGGATACAAATTTTGGTCTAGCAATGTTATGCAGACCCGGATACTTGATCATCAATGGATCATTGCCTTAACCATTTGTCCTCCTAGAACCTGACTTGCGATCTATCTTTTACTACAAAAGATCCATACTTGAGAAACTCATTCTTAATCTTTAAAAGACTTGCCCAGAAATGATAGTCTCGTTGTTTCCTTTCACAAAAGTAAAGATAAAGATAAAAAGAAAAAAATAATGTGGAGCAAACAAGTAGTGAAGTGAACCAACCTGTTAAGTTGTTTGACGTTCATTCTAAGAATTCTGAGTGGGACAGGGATGGAGTCCAAAGTGATCATGCATCATAATTAGGGGGTGTCTAGGACAGCTCCATAAACTCTACAGTAGTGCAGCTCAAAAAAAAACTAGAGTTTATAGAGCACTCCTTTATGCGCTCTCATAACTTCACCTTTTTTTTCCTGGATGAGAGTTGCGTGGAGCTGAACCTGTTTGACTAAAAAAACATGGAGTGAATCTAAAAAAACATGGAGTGGAGAAGTCTCAAACACCTCCTAATTATAAGGATGACCCGTGCATTGCTATGGAGATTGAGGATGATTT
Source organism: Saccharum spontaneum (assembly GCA_022457205.1). Lineage (NCBI taxonomy): Eukaryota > Viridiplantae > Streptophyta > Magnoliopsida > Poales > Poaceae > Saccharum > Saccharum spontaneum. Next base: position 38,020,470 of record CM039585.1, on the reverse strand, counting down.
GGAATGAAAATTATATAGTCTACATTTATTTTATTTGCACGAAGGAATAAACTATATATCATAAATAAATCAATATTATAGTGAATGGTGGCTAGCTGATGTGAATATCCGTGCATTTCAGTCAAGCTTTCTTACAAATGAAGTTGCTGCATCATTATATTGCAAGCATGTAATGGATGATCAAAATGGGCAAACTAATCGTCAAATGTGGAAGATGTGGAACTTTGTTAGAGATGATGTGGCACTTAGTGGGACGATGACACGCATGGATAGCTTGCCCGTCACCACTCACCCACCAGCATCCGCTGCCCGCCATGGCAGGGCCGGCGCGAGGTATGGCGGGTGCAAGCGAGCGACGCGAGACAACAGGGTGAAGCGTGGTGCAGATGTCCACGCGGAAGGGGCGCGAGAAGCTAGCTCGTGTCGTGCGAGCCTCTTCGGGCGCAGCAGAGAGGTGCAGGTAGAAGGGGATCGAGATGGCATTGTTGCGACCTTGGGACAACCCCCTGACCTGCGGCGGCAACCGGGAGCAACTGGGCTGCTCCGACGTGCTGCAGGTCTAGTTACGGAGCTGAGAGCTTTTGGTGAGAAAGAAATTTAACTTTTAGCGGTGGCACAGTAGCAGGCAAAAACGTACAGTATGAGCACGGGAAGGGACGATGGTTCAGCTTTAAAGGGGTGGCGGCTTGTTGCCGGGGAAGTAGAGCAGACGGAGATGGCTCTTCAGTTCACTTTCCACTACCAGGTTTGGGAACGGAGTCGATGGCTCTTCAGTTCGTGTAGCGCTACCAGGTCTGGGAACGGAGATCGAGTTAGCTTGACCTGTCACCTGTGAACATGGATGGGAGGGGACGCTTCGTAGTGACTCGTGGTAGTGGGGCGCTCAGATGAACGTGGTTTCACGAAATCACAGACAAATCTGTTAGTGGAGTTCTCCTATTTAGGTTATCTTCAGTTCATGCTGGCCGAGTCACACCCCATATATTCCATGACGGGTCACATTGCTTCATTATGTCGCTATTATTAGTCCATTACCAGCACTAGTGAATCGATCCCTGACAAGTCAAGCTAACAAATTAAGGTGCTAGCAACAGCTCCGGCCGCCGGGAAAGCTCTCGTGTGGTCGCCCACAAGTCATAATTGCATCCCACCCAAGAAAAGAACGGACAACATCGTTGGATTATATTAACCCCTCTGTCTGTCTCTCAGTATCATTCTTTGGACAGAGAGAAAGAGAAAGAGAAAGAGAAAGAGAGAATTATATTAACCACTCATATATCATCAGCCATACATTACGCGTCCAGCATGGATTATGATGCAGCAACCAAGAAGGCCTGCATCATCGCCATCGTCGTGCAGATAATCCTGGCGGGGATGTCGGTGATATCCAAGGCGGCGTTCGACGCAGGGATGAGCACCTTCGTCTTCGTCTTCTACCGCCAGGCGGCCGGCTCCATCCTCATGCTGCCTCTTGCCCTCTTTCTCCAAAGGTGACGGCACCACAAGCTCCTATTTTATTACAACCACAACGAACCCCTATGAGTTAATCTGTTGGTTCTCATCTCCAATAATCCTCAGGAAGAATGCACGTTCAATGACATTTGGGTGGCTGCGCTGAAGCTCTTCCTGTGTGCCTTAGTGGGGTATGTGTACATGTAGCTAAATCAGATCACCGTACAGTATATTCAATTGCCTTGGAGCTGTGTTTTGTCGACCTGTTAGCAACCATCTCGACATATGCATTTACATGTATTGCTGATTAATTAGTTCCATCGTTCAAACTAGCAACAAAATTAATGTAAGGCATCCATATATCATATATGCATAACTATTTTTTTTTCTGCACGTACTCTTCACTTATTTCCAGTAACACACTGAGCTTGAGCCTGTACAATGTGAGCCTGAAGTTGACATCGGCAACCGTGGCTGCAGCAGCAGGCAACTCCATGCCTGTCGTCACCTTCTGCTTGGCGCTGCTACTCAGGTCGTACAAGTTACACTATCTAGCAAGCGCTGATTTAACAGCTAGCTAACTGACTTCACTTGATATGAATATATATAGCATATATGTTGGCATTGCCAAAGGCTTTATTATATTTGCATTGCATGCATGGCAGGATGGAGGTAGTGAAGATGAGGAGCGCCTCCGGCATAGCCAAGCTCACTGGTGTGGCGCTCTGCCTCGCCGGCGTCTTCGTCATCGCCTTCTACTCCGGGCCAGTGCTTAGCCCTGTCAACCATCACCGTGCCTTTGCCGCCAAATCTTCAGATTCCACCGGCAGCGAAGCGAATACCTCGTCGTCAAGCACTAGATGGATCGAAGGGACGTTTCTCATGGTCCTCGCCAACGTGGTATGGTCCTTGTACATCGTCTGGCAGGTCGATCCTGGCCTTTCACTGTCATCAATGCATATGTTGATATGCATGCATGAATTTCAAATGTTCAGAACTACGTACTATATAGTATGCACTAGGAGTACGTAGCTACAACTACAAACTGCAATGTTTTCCGTCGCTGCAGGCTGCGCTGCTGGAGGAGGTGCCCAACAGGATGCTAGCCGTTCAATCGTGGCTACGGCGCTCTGCGTGTTCAGCGCCGTTCAATCGTTCGTCGTTGCAGTGGCAGCCGAGAGGGACTTGTCGAGGTGGCAGCTCCATCTCGATGCCAGCTTGCTCTCCGTCGTCTATGCTGTAACTATAATCGCTAACTTACCTTATTACGGGTACACATTTCAACTCCAATATATGGGATGGGGGCCATCAACAACAAATTTATTTATTACCAGGGGTTTGTGGTGACTGAAGTCACCTACTACCTTCAAGCATGGTGCATGGTGATGAAAGGCCCCGTCTTCTTTGCTGTCTGGACCCCTCTATGCTTTGTCCTCACAATATTCTGCTCCTCCTTCTTGGGAGAAATCGTTCGCCTTGGCAGGTAACTGAAGTAAACAAATATATAAACTGAAAGAGTTTATGTTGTTTGTATGTAATTGGGATGAATTAATATAAACTGATAAAGCGTTTTTGCTAAGCACAGCGTTTTTTTTTTTTTTTTTGCGAACCGTTAAACACAGCGTTGTAGGTGGAATCCTGCTAGTTGCAGGCCTTTACAGCGTGCTGTGGGCTAAAAACAAGGAGAGTGAAAGTGAAGCGGCTGTGTCCAGCAGTGAGACAAATATGACGGCCAGTTGCACGCTAGATGACGAGGAGCACAATAAACCAAACAAGTATGAGCTTGAGGAAGCAACATCGTCAGCTTCGGCAGGTGAACAAGTCTGATAGATGGATCATTGAGGCAAATCATGCGCGCTATATGTTCGTGTCATGCATGGATCACCGGCAAAGCACGTCACCGGTGAACTTGGGATAGATTGCGCACGCAAGAACAAGATGAGCTCGATTGTTGTTTTCTGCTAAAAAACTTGGCAGCGCTTTCTGTTACATTCGATATTTCTTTCAAGTTCAAGGAAAGCAAAGCAATGTCACTAGCTTGCCCACAATGCACGTGTAAAACCCAAAAATTCCAAATTTTAGAATTAATGAGTTTCAAATAATTTAGATAACAATTAATAGGAAATTAAAATTTTTAAAAAAACTATTTGGTGTTGCATTCATGCTGCTGCATTTATTTTCTTGTGTAGTGGATTTATTTCATTTTGATTTGGCTTGAAAAATTTTATTTGGAATAGTTTGTTAAATAAGCAAATAAAGAAAAGAAAGAAGAGAAAAAAAAAGAAGAAAACGGCTTACCTTCTTACCTGGAGGCCCGATGGCCGTTGGGGCCAAGGCCTGACTTCCTCGCGCTCGCGACTAGGTGGGCCGGCCCAGAACTGCAGTAGCCGCACCCTCTCCCTCCTTGTTCCGCTGACCGCTGGGCCCCACTTGTCGGTCGCTTGCCGTCGCCCTTCACGTAACCGAGGTGAACTCTATCATCTAGTCGTGATCGAATCCGCGAGCTGAAGGAGTTTGTTTCCAAATTGATCAAGCCAATCCTTATTTAAGGCAGAACCGAGTCTAGACCGGTTGATTTTGGATCAAAATTAGCCCTAGCTCTACCGTGGAAGCGTTAACCGCCGCCGCAAAAAGTTGAAGCCGCGGTGGGGAGGAATTTGTCGGCTACCTTGAGTTTTAGCCGCTGTAAGTTGCTTTAATGACCTTAGCTCGTCTTTGCCACCCGAATTGCGCTACCAATTTTGAAGTGAAGGCATTGTTGTCTTCTTACCGGGTGTAGGGGCTCTGCCGTCCGCCTTCTGGAGCTGCCCGTCGCTCCCTTTCCGTTATTGACCGCATTGAAGCCCTAGGTGAGATCTCCACAAGCTCCTCATTCGATTGATACTTTCCGCGTGTCTTTTGGTGAGGTTTTGAGCGAGTTTTGCATGACCGGCAAGCCGCCGGCCATGGCGCCGCCATGGGGATGGGGCGGGGCGGCGGTAGCGCCGCCGGTCTCCTCTGTGACAAACATGAGCCGTCCGATTTGAGATCAAGGGCCGAGATTAGAAGATACCCCTTCGCGGGGTAAAATTGTTAAAGAGACCCTGAGTTTTTCTTTAATAGTACCCGCCGTCCTTAGCGTATTTTCTAAAATACGTTTTCTTGCTTTGAAAGCGTATTTTCTCTCGGTTAAATCAAAAATACGTTTTCAGGTATTTACAGTTTTGCCACTAGGATTGTTTTGGTCATAAAATCTTCGTTTTAACTCCGATTTGATCCGTTCAAGTTGCGTTAGGTTCGTATTTGCGAGCTCTACATGTTAGTGTAGTTGTACAGTTAGTTTTGACAATTTAATTTTCAGGTTTATAATTAAGTATTTAATTATCTATAGAAAATCTTAGAAAATTCATAACTTTCACGTTTTAACTCCGAATTTGGTGATCTTTGCGTCTGTGTGATCGTAGGAACGTGTAGAAGAGTTTTATAAACTTTTATTACTGTTTTTGTACTGTTGGTGTACTGTTCTAATTATATCTCTTTGTTTGCTTCGTGTATGTTTGATTGGATGCATGTATGTTGTTGATTGATGATCGAGTATAGAAGGTGAGCAGTATCTGGACGATCCGGAGTATTACTTTGAGCCAGATCAGCAGTATCACTCGGAGAGTTTTGATCAAGGCAAGTATAACACAGGACTATCCTTGTTACCTATACATTGAAATTATTATACATATGCATGTGCTTACCTTGACAACCTTAGAGATTATAACTTAGTGATTGTTATCTTGATTCCTTGTCAACCTTGGGAATGCATATGGGTAGCTAATGCTAGTGCTTAAACTATGAACAATGATCTTGTAATTTGATTAATGGATTAAGCAATCAACCATTAAGATGATTTTATTACTGTTAAAAGGGGTCTAGAGCATGTGTGTTATTTTGATGCTCTGGTTTCTCTCCATAAGGACTTATCTGTAAGTGATAACCGGGATATACAGTACAGCTGTGAGGGCTATATGGCTCTGGCTTTAGTTGTTTAAAGGACCTTTTCTAGCTTGTTAGTGGTTACCTTAAATGGCGTAAGAATGGCTTGCCACGTTGGGTGTAGGGCGAGCCCCTGTCCTTAGTGTGTATAGGCTGCGGTTGTTGTGCCACTGGGAAGGGGGGTTTTACATCTGCCTGCCGAGTGAATCTAATGGCCCTAACTTGTTAGACGAATCTTTAAGTGGCTTTATATGATTTCCGGTGTTTTGGGAATGGCCTCCCCATGCATTTGGAAGTTGTGACTCACAGTGAAAGTGTACACCTCTGCGCAGAGTTAAAAACTGGTATACTAGCGCCGGTGTTTTGGGAATGGCCTCCCCATGCATTTGGAAGTTGTGACTCACAGTGAAAGTGTACACCTCTGCGCAGAGTTAAAAACTGGTATACTAGCCGTGCTCACGGATACGAGCGGCCTTGGGAATTCTTACGGAATAGTTGATCATAATTGTTATATCATGCTTAATTATTGTTGTTAATATTATGCTCATGTTAATGCTATTCATTATCTTTATTACAATTGATCATTGGTTCTTAAATGGGAAGTGGATTACTTTGATGCTACTTAATTGCTAATTACCTAATGAATAAAAGCTAAACTTAGTCAAACAGTGTCTAGCCATTTGAGCCTCATGAACCCTGTGTTATATTTGTTGAGTTCGACATGGACTCACCCTTGTTATTCCCACCATTACAGATGAAGATTATGAGGAAGATTATCGTAATGAGTACTAGTCTTGGTGTCAACCAGTCAACCGTGTCCCTGTGTTTGGAGTTTCCGCTGGAGATCTACTATTAGATATTATTATTTATCGTTCAAGACTATGTTTTAAATATTTATTCGCTATGTAATAAACACTGTGATGATACTATGTAATTTGTCTACTTATGTGTGCGATCATGTCCTGGGGCGCACATGAGTACTTTATGCATCCTATTTTTGTCCTTAAAAATGGGTGTGACAGATTGGTATCAGAGCCGTGTTGACTGTAGGACGCAAGCCTAGTTAGAATGGTCGTTATTAGCATCCATGCTACACTTATTTCATGCTTAATCTTTTCACCTTGTTAATTTCTAAATTTTTATGCTTCCTCTACTATATTCTATTGCGAAAATACATTGATTCTATCTAATCTATGTCTAAATCTTATAGATGCCTCCTCATCTCCGTCTGTCAGCTGCACAGTACATTGCCCGTTTCAAACACCAGGAGCCCCATGAAGATGGTGACCAAGAGCTATCTGATGCTGAATCAAGAGTTGGTGACACACCAATGGAGGATGTAGCTATGGGGTGGACCACGAAGTTTCAGATCATGGTTCCTAAAGCTGATGCTTTCTTTTATGACATGTTGACAAGAACCTTGGACAACTACTACTACGACTGGGAAGCTACGTTGGAGTATCGCAGTGCGGAGTATAGTCATCCATGGATGGATTCCTATTGGGAAACGGAGCTATGGGTCAAGAAAAGGGATCCTACCACTAAGGAGTCTAAGGTGGAGTCAAAGTTCATTACCCGTGTGAGCCGGGCAACCGTAGAAATAAGCATGGAGGATGTCGCCTACAATGCGTTCGTTTACTACCATGGTCTACGCTCGGACAAGACACTACAGGGTGCACTCCGGCATTTTCCTTGTTTCTTACATGACAAGGGTGTTTGGACCGTGCCGCTTGCAGATGATTCATCTTTGACTCTACAAGCTACAGTGGGATTGGTTCGTGAATTGGCTCTCCATGAGGTGGATTTGAAGGATGAATTACTGAAGGAGAAAGAACTTAAGGAGCAAGCTTATAAGGAGATTGACCAATTAAGGGCGGAGTTAGGCCGTCCCAAGATTTATGAGAAGCTTAATTAGGATTAGGAAAATCCCTATGTAATAAGAACGTTAGTAGTTGTGAGTCAATTTTGAGTTTGGTTGTTTTAAGAGTCAGTTTGTGGTGTGAACAATTGTGTGATTGATGGATTGTTATTATGATAATGTGTGATTTGGATCTTTGTAATGTGTGCTGGAGTTTTGTAGACATGCCTACAAGTTCCATGTTTAAGAATATTAATTTTGATCAAAATATAATAGTTGGGTATGAGGTAAACTTAGTTCTGTCCTTTGCTGATTTTTGGATCAGTCTGGGATGTTTTAGAAATAACTTAAAATCCGTTAATGGGAAATTTAAGAAATTTTACTGGGAATAAATAGACTTCTGTACCTTTCCAACCCCGCAAGAATCACTTTATTATCTATTTTGAGCTAAGAGATATACCTATTCTAAGTTGAGGTTCCTGCACAGTCTGGAATTCTGGAATAGTTTTGGCTAAGCTCTGTTTTTGATTAATTTGATGACAGAACCTGGAAAAGTGTTATTAATAAAAGTTGTAGATAATTTCATAAGCTATCCAACCATGTAAAGATCACTGCATTTGGATCTTTGTAGCTCGAGTTATGCCAGATTTACTGAACTGCTAAAATTAGAATTCGCCCAGAAATTTTCTGCATTACTTCCTATTCTTGTATAAGTGAATATATCATTGGATATCTTTGAATCTCATTGATTTGCCTTGGAATATTACATTAGAGATGATTATGGTTATCTAGAATAAAAGGAGATGCAAGTTGCTTTGGTGTCCCCTAGTTTCTTTTTCTTAAGGGGTAGCAAAGTTGTGAGTGTTGCAAGATGAAGGTTTCGTATGTCCTAGTGCTTCACTTGGAAGAAGTGGTTATCTCTATGATTGGAAGTCTACTCATGTGCTAGTGTTGTTTGCTTGAGATTAGTGCTTTGTTGGATCATCTACAAGAAGCCCGGGTATTCATCAGGAATGGTCTTCACTTCAAGTTATCATTAGTTGGGAGTTCAACATTCAATTCAACATACCCTATACAAGTTAGCGTGGACGACATAGGAAGGAGATGTTGGAAGTCTATAGTTAGTTTCATGAAAACTTAGATGACATCACCCCCATATCAAGTATGTTTAGTAAGTTTTAAGTGAAGGACTTATCATTAGCAGCAAGCCTTAAAGAAAGTATTGCCTTCAATGACATTGCCAGGTGGAACAAAATCTTTGTTAAGTGGGGTAGTGTCCGTTACCATCATCAATCTTAAGCGACGAGGTACGAAGAACTGAAGATCAAACCTTATCTTTCTTGTCATCTTTTGGCTATCCTTGATCCATGTCTTATATCTCATCAACACAAATCAAATAAGCATGAAGACTTGAAGATTATTGTCATCTATCTCTCCAGTCTCTCTGAATCTCGTTTCTGCCTTATCCTGTCTTTTTGGAGCAGTCTGTCTTTCTTAGCTTATATCTCTATTTTTGGATGCCCAAAAATCATGGATAAATTCTGGACAATAGTAGACTTTAATATCTTTCTCTGACCGTAAGAATCACCCTGATAGCTATTATGGTTTGGGAGTTATGAAAATCACAAGACGACGCATCTGTGCTGTCAGCAACCTGGAATAGTTTCTGTTGTGCACAGTTTTCGACTACCTACCATGGACCAAAATTGGCAGAGTTGTATATGGAGAGGATAGTATGTTTGCATGGAGTTCCAAAGAAGATTGTATCTAATCGAGGATCGCAGTTCACGTCACACTTTTGGAAAGCTGTACATGAATCTTTGGGAACAAAACTGAATATTAGTACGGCATATCATCCACAGACAGATGGGCAGACTGAAAGGACCAACCAGATATTAGAGGATATGTTGAGAGCTTGTGCATTGTAATATGGAACCAGTTGGGATAAGAGTTTGCCTTATGCAGAATTCTCTTACAATAACAGTTATTAACAGAGTCTTAAGATGGCACCGTTTGAAGCTTTGTATGGACGTAAGTGTAGAACTCCATTGTTTTGGGATCAAACAGGTGAGTCTCAGGTGTTTGGTACGGATGTTCTTAGAAACGCAGAAGATCAAGTGCGGGTGATTCGTGAGAATTTGAGAGTGGCACAGTCTCGTCAGAAGAGTTATGCTGACAATAGGAGAAGAGATTTAGTTTTTGAGGTAGGTGATTATGTCTATTTGAAGGTGTCACCAATGAGAAGTGTGAAGAGGTTTAACATGAAAGGCAAATTAGCACCAAGGTATGTTGGACCATTTAAAGTTATTGCTAGACGTGGGGAAGTTGCTTATCAATTAGAGTTGCCTGAGAATTTATCTGGAGTGCATGATGTGTTTCATGTTTCACAACTTAAGAAGTGTTTGCGTGTGCCTGAGGAGCAGATACCTTTAGAAGAATTGACTGTAAAGGAGGATCTTACATATGAAGAGTTTCCGATCAAGATTTTAGAGACTGCTGAGAGAGTTACTCGAAGTCGTATTATTAAGATGTGCAAAGTACAGTAGAATCGATATTCAGAGGCAGAGGCAACTTGGGAAAGAGAGAATGAATTGAGGAAATCATATCCGCAGTTGTTTGAGTAAGCAGTCCAATCTCGAGGACGAGATTCTTTTAAGGGGTGTAGAATTTGTAACACCCAAAAATTCCAAATTTTAGAATTAATGAGTTTCAAATAATTTAGATAACAATTAATGAGAAATTAAAATTTAAAAAAAAACTATTTTGTGTTGCATTCATGCTGCTGCATTTATTTTCTTTTGTGTAGTGGATTTATTTTATTTTGATTTGGCTTGAAAAATTTTATTTGGAATAGTTTGTTAAATAAGCAAATAAAGAAAAGAAAGAAGAGAAAAAAAAAGAAGAAAACGGCTTACCTTCTTACCTGGAGGCCCGATGGCCGTTGGGGCCAAGGCCTGACTTCCTCGCGCTCGCGACTAGGTGGGCCGGCCCAAAACTGCAGTAGCCGCACCCTCTCCCTCCTTGTTCCGCTGACCGCTGGGCCCCACTTGTCGGTCGCTTGCCGTCGCCCTTCACGTAACCGAGGTGAACTCTATCATCTAGTCGTGATCGAATCCGCGAGCTGAAGGAGTTTGTTTCCAAATTGATCAAGCCAATCCTTATTTAAGGCAGAACCGAGTCTAGACCGGTTGATTTTGGATCGAAATTAGCCCTAGCTCTACCGTGGAAGCGTTAACTGCCGCCGCAAAAAGTTGAAGCCGCGGTGGGGAGGAATTTGTCGGCTACCTTGAGTTTTAGCTGCTGTAAGTTGCTTTAATGACCTTAGCTCGTCTTTGCGACCCGAATTGCGCTACCAATTTTGAAGTGAAGGCATTGTTGTCTTCTTACCGGGTGTAGGGGCTCTGCCGTCCGCCTTCTGGAGCTACCCGTCGCTCCCTTTCCGTTATTGACCGCATTGAAGCCCTAGGTGAGATCTCCACAAGCTCCTCATTCGATTGATACTTTCCGCGTGTCTTTTGGTGAGGTTTTGAGCGAGTTTTGCATGACCGGCAAGCCGCCGGCCATGGCGCCGCCGTGGGGATGGGGCGGGGCGGCGGTAGCGCCGCCGGTCTCCTCTGTGACAAACATGAGCGTATTTTCTTTAATAGTACCCACCGTCCTTAGCGTATTTTCTAAAATACGTTTTCTTGCTTTGAAAGCGTATTTTCTCTCGGTTAAATCAAAAATACGTTTTTAGGTATTTACAGTTTTGCCACTAGGATTGTTTTGGTCATAAAATCTTTGTTTTAACTCCGATTTGATCCGTTCAAGTTGCGTTAGGTTCGTATTTGCGAGCTCTACATGTTAGTGTAGTTGTACAGTTAGTTTTGACAATTTAATTTTCAGGTTTATAATTAAGTATTTAATTATCTATAGAAAATCTTAGAAAATTCATAACTTTCACGTTTTAACTCCGAATTTGGTGATCTTTGCGTCTGTGTGATCGTAGGAACGTGTAGAAGAGTTTTATAAACTTTTATTACTGTTTTTGTACTGTTGGTGTACTGTTCTAATTATATCTCTTTGTTTGCTTCGTGTATGTTTGATTGGATGCATGTATGTTGTTGATTGATGATCGAGTATAGAAGGTGAGCAGTATCTGGACGATCCGGAGTATTACTATGAGCTAGATCAGCAGTATCACTCAGAGAGTTTTGATCAAGGCAAGTATAACACAGGACTATCCTTGTTACCTATACATTGAAATTATCATACATATGCATGTGCTTACCTTGACAACCTTAGAGATTATAACTTAGTGATTGTTATCTTGATTCCTTGTCAACCTTGGGAATGCATATGGGTAGCTAATGCTAGTGCTTAAACTATGAACAATGATCTTGTAATTTGATTAATGGATTAAGCAATCAACCATTAAGATGATTTTATTACTGTTAAAAGGGGGCTAGAGCATGTGTGTTATTTTGATACTCTGGTTTCTTTCCATAAGGACGTATTTGTAAGTGATAACCGGGATATACAGTACAGCTTGAGGGCTATATGGCTCTGGATTTAGTTGTTTAAAGGACATTTTCTAGCCTGTTAGTGGTTACCTTAAATGGCGTAAGAATGGCTTGCCACGTTGGGTGTAGGGCGAGCCCCTGTCCTTAGTGTGTATAGGCTGCGGTTGTTGTGCCACTGGGAAGGGGGGTTCTACATCTGCCTGCCGAGTGAATCTAATGGCCCTAACTTGTTAGACGAATCTTTAAGTGGCTTTACATGATTTCCGGTGTTTTGGGAATGGCCTCCCCATGCATTTGGAAGTTGTGACTCACAGTGAAAGTGTACACCTCTGCGCAGAGTTAAAAACTGGTATACTAGCCGTGCTCACGGATACGAGCGGCCTTGGGGATTCTTACGGAATAGTTGATCATAATTGTTATATCATGCTTAATTATTGTTGTTAATATTATGCTCATGTTAATGCTATTCATTATCTTTATTACAATTGATAATTGGTTCTTAAATGGGAAGTGGATTACTTTGATGCTACTTAATTGCTAATTACCTGATGAATAAAAGCTAAACGCAGTCAAACAGTGTCTAGCAATTTGAGCCTCATGAACCCTGTGTTATATTTGTTGAGTTCGACATGGACTCACCCTTGCTATTCCCACCATAACAGATGAAGATTATGAGGAAGATTATCGTAATGAGTACTAGTCTTGATGTCAACCAGTCAACCGTGTCCCTGTGTTTGGAGTTTCCGCTAGAGATCTACTATTAGATATTATTATTTATCGTTTAAGACTATGTTTTAAATATTTATTCGCTATGTAATAAACACTGTGATGATACTATGTAATTTGTCTACTTATGTGTACGATCATGTCCTGAGACACACATGAGTACTTTATGCATCCTATTTTTGTCCTTAAAAATGGGTGTGACAGCACGGCACGAAAGCATGGCGACTGACGATCTTGCCGTGTATGACCTCGGGTACTTCCCGCATGAACAGGCATTCAGATCATGCGTCGAGTTGTCATACACCCAGACAGGCGTAGCTAAACAGGCCATGCACCACTACTAACCGAAGAAATGGAAAGAAACAAGAGAATTGCTCCGGTGGCCCTTTTAAAAGATTCTGCACAAATACAACATCAACATATATGTGGTTAATCACGTGGGGGGTGCTGAGTTTCCACTTATATTTCAACTACAGATAACTCTCCCTCAGACCCTTCCTCAGATTGATCAGGCAGCAAATCACTCAGACGCAGCAGCGGTTTTGGCTCAGGCCGAAATATGGACTCATGACGCAGCATTTGGGTAACGTCCTGCATAGTTGGCCGGTCTTCTGCGTCATTCTGGACGCACAAGAGTGCAACATGAATGAACCTCCTTATTTCCGTGTCTTCACGTGTGTGATAGATAGTAGAATCAACAATCTCATGCCATTTTCCATCCATCCAAAGCCTACAAGCCTAACAGGGCCAAGCAAACGTTACCTTTTAATCGACATTTGCATTTTCTGCATTGCTTGTATATACTAGTAGAAGGTACAGGTGTTGTGCATTTATTTGGAATGGCAATACTTACTTGTAAGGGTAAATGTTCCTCTTCCTCATGGTGGATGATGGTGCACCTTTTGCCGCTTATAGTTTCTAGCATGGTAACACCAAAGCTGTACACATCGGACTTCACTGAACAAATGCCTCTCATCAATAACTCTGGGGCGATGTAACCACTGAAAATGAGATAAATGGTACAATTAGTGTACTGAGTATATTGCATCGAAATGGATAAGTATGGAAAACTACTCTTATATCCTTACAATGTTCCATATACTTGTCCTTCATCTTCAGTCACACCTGAGGGCAATATTCTAGCTAAACGAAAATTATGGATTTTAGGGTTCATGTCATGGTCCAAGAGGATGTTAGATGGTTTTATGTTCAAATGTATCACTGTAAATTCTGATGAGTATTCATGAAGGTAAACAAGCCCTTGAGCTATCCCATAGATTATAGATCGGCGTTCAGGCCAATCTAGCAATCTCCCTTTGCCGCTGGCATCTGGAAAAAAAAAGCTAGTGACTAATGTGAATCATTTTTTGAGGATAATTCATGGAAAATCGATAGTCATTATTGATGAACCATAGAGATACTTACCATCGAAGAGAAAACAATCTAAACTTTTATTTGGCATGTAGTCGTAGATGAGAATAGTTTCTTCTTCATTGTTGCCTTTTTCGATACAGCAGCAAATAATTTCATGTTCGCGTCTGAAACAGTAGCCCCGGGGACAAAGTACATTTCGATGCCCAAGGCCTGTAGTAACTTCAATCTCTTTTTTAAAAACATCCATCAAGTGTTGTCTAGAACTGATCCTTTTCACTGCAATCTCGATTCCATCTAACTGGCCCTAAAATAGCAGCATTATGTTGCAGTTACATCTCTTTATTGTAAACGAAACCATTATGTATCATCTGTTATTTTTGATTCAGCAGAATATATACATATGCAAGCTTTTTACTAATTGATTACCTTGTAAGTAGGTCCGAAGGAACCTAAACCAATAATGTCTGAAAAATTACTTGTTGCAACTTTTACACGGGAGAAGGTATACAACTGTAAGCTTGTTTCTTTCTTCGCCCGACGACACGTCTCCTGAAAGTCTGAGCAATTCCGCATCTTGCGCCGTATCGCATTTTGTATTGCCAGCAATTGCTTCCACCACGGCATTCCCTTCTCTATATATATATAAATATATAACGGATGAAATAAGGGAGACTAGATCACTGGAGTAATGAAAGAGTCAATAATCACTAAGACTCTATCCGCGACTTTTAAATGATCATGTACCATCGTTACTCCCTCCATTCCAAATTATAAGTCATTTCAACTTTCTTGGAGAGTCAAATTATCTCAAGTTTGACCAAAATTATAGAGAGAACTACAAAGATTTATGACATCAAATAACTGTTCTATAAAAATATAATTAATAACGAATCTAATGACACTTATATATTTTATATCTTATTACTTTGTTATATAAATTTGGTCAAACTTGAGATGCTTTAACTCTAAGAAAGTTGGAATGACTTATAATTTGAGATGGGGGAGTATATAGGAGTAAATCACATGCATGTAAACAAACAATAAAGAGTAATGCTCTATATACATAAGCTTCGTCACGTAGATAAGATGAACTAGCTAGCACAGTACCTGTACGCTGCTACGGATTGCATGTTAAAGAGTAAAAGAGACGACTAAGATGGCTATATATATGTATATATGTATATAGCTTCTAGCAGTGTAAAATGTAACGTAGTATAGGGTGTATTTGCTTGAGACCCTGATGAAAAACATGCTAGGCCTAGGCAAGTTCTCCCAGGCGCATGATTTTCCTCAGCCTTGGTCTGGATTGCTGCCTGGCTTCTTCCACACAGGCCCTAAGATACTCATGGATGTGGATCTGAGGAGATTATAGTCTGCCACGAACATCATTATATATTTAACCTTGCTTGTGAGAGGCAAGGAGAAGGTACATTCATATCATATAAGAATAAATATCACTTGTGGTTTTTGAACTTATCTCGAGTTTTTATTCTGGTCTGGTACTTGCAAACTGCACACTGAGACTCCCTCTAGTTCCCACACAGGAGTGGATCTAGGCCCCAGGCTGCCCAGGCTGCAGCCCGGGGTGTGGCCCAAAAATTCCTTCAATACCTTCTTTGTCAAGCCTAAGATAATCAATGAAAATATACATTTAGCCCCACCCGACGCGGCTCAAAAATCTTATACTATTTCAGCCCCCCTTTGAGCCGTTTCCAGATCCGCCACTGTTCCCACATCCCAATCCCCGTACTTGCAAATTACATACTCGGCTCCATAAACTTATCCCGAGTTCTCATCACGGTCCCAATACTTACAAATTGCACACTAGGTTCCATAAAGTTGTATTAATATAATGCACCAATCTGATCAAACCCCTACCCCGCACCGAACTGCCCTCGCCACCCTGCTGCACGCACATGCCTCACCCGCGTGGTTGCTTCGCGCTGCACCACGCTTGCTCCTTCACCTCATGCCTGCATGCACTGTGTCCGGTGCCACACCCACGCTGTCACACCAGGACCTGTTGCGCTTGCTCACGCTGTGTGCTGCACTAGCCCTACCACAACACAGTGACACCCCTGTACGTGCATGCTGCCATGTTGTGCCTTTGCCAAGGTGCCTCACACCTAGCCACGGTACGTGGTGTAGGCACGCACGTCCACGTGAGATAAGCTCGCCGTGTCAGGAGGCGAGGAAGGCCAAGAGGCTGACGAACGAATGTGAGGAGATAATGAGCATGAGCCTAAACTGCGAGGGAGGAGAGGAAGGAGTGTGGTGGTATCGGTGTCGAATACGAGTGCCATTGGGCAGGTGTTGGTGCCAGTGCCACATTGAGGTAGAGCAGGATTGCTCCATGCTGGGGACCCCAACCAATATAAATCTCTCTGTGATCTGTGATCTGTGACCTTGCTCATGCCCAAGATTCTGAAGGTTGACTTCTAAAAAAAAGATTCTGAAGGTTTTACCTCTGAACTCGGGGCCACTTCTAGTTGTTGACTTGAAGATTTCAACATTTTAGCTAATGAAACATTTAAGCTATGTCCTCTGGGGGAAAATGTGATTACATGCAATGGAAGTAGGTTTTAAGGTCAAGTATAAAGCAAACTAAATTTGTTGCCAAGGGCTTTTTGCTCAGCAGCACTCATCAACTACCTCGACACTTCCATCCTGATAGTTAATCCAACCATTGTCCATCTAACCATCCCATTCTTTCTCTAGCTGCCCCAAGGGATGCTTTCTCTACCAAACTGGTATTATTAGCCATGCCTTATCTCATGATATCCTCACCGAGATTACATGCATGGGTCAACCACTTGGATTTGAGGAAATGTTTTCGCTCTTGATACACTGGCTTAGTGATCAGTTCCAATAGTGGCTTCATTCCCTCCAAGATGATTCACAATTGTTCATTTTCACTAATGATAATGGTACTACCTTCATCCCTGAAAGAGTGTCATTCTCACTTTTCGAGGAGTCAATGAGTCTTAAATTTGACCAAATATATTCTAAAAAGTATTAATACTTGTGAGGTGTAATAAGTATCCTTAGATGAATTATAGATATATTTTCATAATTAATTTATTTGGAGATATAAATGTTGATAATATTTTCTATATAAATCTAGTGTAATTTACGAAGTTTAACTTAGTCCAGACATAGAATGACACTGTTTTAAGGATGTAGGTAGTATGATCTATGTGCTCGTGTATGTTAATGACATCATCATTGGTAGCTAGTTCATGCCACATTGCCTTGGAGTAGAGTATATAATACTAGGCCCCGTTTGGATTGAGGGAATTCCAAAGGAATTTTGTAGGAATCACAGGATGGGGGAAAGGAACTCAGTGTGTGCATTTGGAACACAGGAAGAGCAACCTTTGGAATACTGTAGGTAGATGCTCATTTCACAGGAATCCAAACATCCACTCTGATCGGTTTTCTTTTCCTTTGCTGATGCCCGAGAGAGTGTGTACAAATAGGAGATGGAGCCGTAGAGGTTAATGATTAAAAATGGGGAATCAGGACAAAGAGCCGAAAGCAAGAGTCGAGTAGAATACTACAAAGGGTGCATGACTTTTTACTGTATGGTGAGTAGATAAGGACCATGGGTAGAAAAATATTTAAATGAAAATGCTTAATATTACCTTTTGTGTTGGTTTCCCTTGTTATTTAGACTAATTAATTATGCATATTTACAGTCTCCTTTTAACAATAAATAAATAATGCTCCACTTCTTGTATTCTAATTCCAGCGTTCCAAACAGCTGCTCCTTCAACTTTCCTCTGTTTCTCATTCCTCTGTTTTGCATCCTCATTCCTTTCCTGTTCCTACGTTTTCTATCATTCCTGTGTTTTTCGTTCTTGCGTTCCAAACATGCCTAGGATGCCTGCAATTTCCCAATTCCCTGTTCTCTTCATTATTTGCATGGTATTGAAGTGGCTTCCAATTCCTTGGGGATGTCTTAGGCCCTGTTTGGTTCATAGGAAGAACGTAGGAAAAACAGAGGAATGCAGTTCCTATAGTTTTTCACTGTAGCAGCGTTTGAGCACCAAACTTTCCACCTGAACGGCGAAGAAGCCTATACTTTTGGAGGAATGAAAGAATCCACTCTCAGCTAATGGAAATTTTCCTGCAGCGCGCTAGCGCGTGTGTGGTTGCGTGCCCGAGCACTAATCAAGCTCGTAGAGTTGTCATTCAGAGCTACAGTTCATCATATGCTACTTGTGGGGCCCTCTTCCATGCTTTATTTGATATATACGTACCAGATTTGTAAAAAGAAAAAATATTTACTGTTAAGTTTAATTTAAAGCATTGAGTTTCCAGCTAACTCTAAAATTCCTATACTAGTTATGTTCCTGTGTTCTAAACACCTATTCCTATAAAATTTCTATGTTTTTTAATCCTCTGTTTTACACCTTCATTCCTTTCCTATTCCTCTGTTTTCTCCCATTCCTGTATTTTTCGTTCCTTTGTTCTAAACAGCCCTACTGAGTCCATGTAAGCTTTGGATCTCCATCGTTCTCACATGGAGAACTGTAAGCCCGTCACAACACCAAAAGCTTTATTCATGACAAGTTGTATCAAGACTCTGGGAAAGCACTTGGAAATGAAGGTATTCTTATTTATCATATAGTAGTATTGGTGGTCTGAAATATCTCATTTTGACCCGACCTGACATTGTTTCTGGCGTGAACAAGGTTTTTGTAAATTCCTTGCAGTGCCACAGCCAATAGATATTTATTACGAGGCAATAAAGTGTATTTGTGATATGTAAGGGGCAGAACCTCCATCAACTCTTCTAAGTGTCTAAACATGTGTCCTAGGCGATGCATGGATGGTTGATGCTCAACATGAGGATTTTCCATATTCTTTAGCCATGACATGATTATGTGAAGTTCCCACAAACAAACCAGCAGTATGTTTATAATCTACTGAATTAGAGTGCAGGTGCTTGTCAATGCCATGACCAAGGTAATTTGGGGTGTAATCATTGCTAAAAGGAATTGCATGTTTCTAAACCACGGGTGCCTGTTTTGTGGTGTGGTACTAAAAAAATCATGGTGCTACTTTTGAGAGGGTATATATACCGCCCCAATAGGCCATTTGAGAGGTGTTAGATTATGATGAAGTTGCTAGTGAGTTTAGGCTCTATTCCGAGAGATCTAGCCAGCATAAGTGCTCAATGAATTATTAGGTGATTAGTGTAGTGCTTTGTGAAGCGCTTAGGCTAGTTAGACCCACATATTGACGCTTTGCTCTAGGCTTAGGTTTAATGTTTAGTGAGGTTCCCCTACCTCTTGCTAACCCAGTGCTTACGCGCACCATTGCTTGTACACACTAGGAATTTGTAGTCTTGCGAGACCCACCGACGCGTGGAGAGGCCGCCGAGCGCGTATAAAAGGGAACATGTGGCCCCTTGGCATTTTAGTTGGAAATACGATATTGAAGACAACAGGGAGCGGTCCGGGAGAAGGTCTATTGGAGACCCTTTCACCTCATAGGGAAGGCCTGACCGGGAGATTGACCCTTGCGAGGGCATCCTTGTGATGGGCTCTAACGAGGACTTGGGGGAAGCATGAATTTATCGATACCTCGGGGAAAAAAAATACTATTGTCAATAGGAGTTTGCATCTCTGACTCATTTAAGCCTCCGCATTTATATGCTTTCCTGGATTGTGTGCTTTCCTTTATAGTTTAGCTTTCTAGGCTAGTTAATAGCATTGGAACCTAAGTTGCACAACTCTTTTACATTAGAGATAGCAACACTTAACAAAACTTAGTTGCACATTTAGATAGATTTATTACATAGGTTTTGATAAGTAAAATTTGAGGCCATCAGTTTTTAGAAAGCTTAATATAATTCAGCCCACCCTCTTAGGCATCACAGTCCCTTCAAAATTTTCAAAGAAATGGTGGCCCTAGGAGCACTCAAAATTCATTCCATTGCTTCTGAAGACCATGTCACAGATGTATTCACCAAGCAGCCCAATACAAAGGTGATGCTTGAGTAAAGTCATTGCGAGTTCAGCCTTATTACTACCCATTGGAACTGAGGGCATATTTTACATACCTATGTAGGGCACTATAGAATATTCGGCAATATGAAATTCCACAACGATGAGATTAGTAAGAGCATTGGATTGCTGCAGCCACTTGCTCGACACAACGCGAGCCAACGCACATCTCATTGTATGCTGACGATGTGGCGCTTTTTATCAAACCAACAGAAGATGAAATGAGTTTGACTATGGAGATACTTAACAAATTTGGGGAAGCTTCAGGTCTCCAAACTAATCTTCAGAAAAGTTGTGCCATTCCCATTAGATGTGAGCAGTCGGCAGTGGACAACATCAGTACATTTATGCCTTGCACACCAGTTCAGTTCCCTTGTACATACTTGGGTCTGCCAATTTCGGACAGGAAGTTGAGAAAGACCGATTTGCTTCCTTTAATAGAGAAGATTGGGTTTAGGTTGCCAGGATGGCAAGCAACACTCATGAACACAGCTGGTAGGATTACTTGGGTTCGTTGCCATCAAAGTGCCCAAATGGTTTATCAAGGCAGTGGACAAGCTTCGAAGAGCATACTTATGGAAGGGACGTAAGCAGATCAATGGTGCAAGTTGTTTGGTAGCTTGGGAAAAGGTGCAGCACGACCACTTGATCTTGGGGGACTGGGTGTCCTTAATCTCGAGTACATGAGCTGGGCACTACAAATGCGCTGGCCGTGGTTCACAAGGACAGACAGTAACAAATCCTGGGCGGGACTTGAAATCCCGGTTCATCCCAACACGGTGGCACTCTTTTCTATTGGCCTGATCTCTCATGTGGGCAATGGAAACAATACCTTTTTTTGGACAGATAGGTGGCTTTTTGGATGCTGCATCAGGGACATTGCTCCTAATGTGTTCTCTGCAGTGCCTCGGAAATTTTTGATGGTCGGTGGCTGAAGCTTTTCAAGAGCAACGTTGGCCAAGGGATGTGGAAGGAGGTCTGTCGATGATTTGACTGTTTGAGTATTTTCAGTTGTGGGACATCATACAAGATTTCTTGTTGACCACAACCGAGGACTTACACAGTTGGAGGTTTGAGAGCTCTGGATTTTTCTCATCCAAATCAGCGTATAGGGTTTTCTTTAGTGGGTCGATCACTTTTGAGCCATGGCGGTGCATCTAGAAATCTTGGGCCCCGGCCAAGTGTAAAGTTTTTCTTTGGTTGGCTGTTTGAAACAGATGTTGGACGGGGGATCGATTGGCCAAACGAAATTTGCCACATCAGATGCCTGTTGTGTGATCAAGCAGAAGAAACCATTCAGCACCTATTAACCTCCAGTTTCTTCGCACGTGAGTTTTGGTTCAGAATTTTGTCACCAGTAGGTTTCCAAAGGTGCGTGCCAGACAACAGGGGTCAAGAGTTCACAAGTTGGTGGAGAAAAGCAGCTAAGCGGGTACCCAAAGAAAAGAAGAAAGGTTTCAATACTTTGATCATCCTGGGTGCATGGCTTCTTGGGAAACATAGGAATGCTTGTTTATTCGAAGGAGCCATCCCGAGCATGAATGATTTGCTCCGCTCATTTGATGATGAGCACCATCTTTGGCGTCTCATAGGGGCACAAAAGCTTAGCGCTTTAGGTCACAAGGTGGCGGCAACCTAGCTGTTGTCAATAGTTCGTGTGTTGTGGGTTGGGTCCTACCCTGTGTTTGTGTTTCAGTGATCTAGGCCCTGTTATAACTTAGCACCCCCACAGCTCAGGCCAGAGTGGGGGGAGGCTTCTTGTACAGGTCCATTTTTTCCTCTCTTAATGCAATTATACGCAGCTCTCCTGCGTATTAGAGAAAAAAGTAAGAGCATCTTCAGCACGACTACCTAAAACAGGTCCCCTATTCTTTTTAATTGAAACCCAGGCTATTTCTAAATAATCTCAGCCCTTATAGAATTCTCTCTTGCATTTTCTCATTTGGAGCCATGTATTTTTTTTATTTCTTTCCCCACTTCGTCCACGTACGCACAGCACGGGCACAGTGGGTACAGTCGATTTGGCTAGTGTCGACCATACCAGCGGCAAGGCTAGGCTCGTGCACCCCTGGGGCTGGGCATGGCTTGTTCAAAGAGAGAAAGGAGGAGGCAAAATTAGGGTCAAGTCGGGAGGTAGCGGCGCTGGATGTGGAAGAGACAGCGGGGGGGGGGGGGGGGGGGGGGTGCGAAATCAGCTTTCAAGATCCTTGTCCGAGGAGGAGCCAGGGGCAGGAGTCGACCAAAGAGGACCCGAAATCCCCATCCAAGGAGGAGCTAGGGGTAGGAGGCGGTGGTGGTGGCGGGTGTGCAGGAGACAACGAGTGAGGAGGTGTCGCCTGGATAGAGAAATCGGGTGAGGAGAGCAGGAGTCAAGGAGATGTCCCTGAGCAAGGCAAGATCGGCCAAGGAGCTGGAGTTGGGAAGGCGTCGTCGGGGGAGCGAGTTGGCCGAGGAGCCAAGGTCGGGCAGGAGGCGACGCTTGGATGGAAGGCATTGTGCTTGTGGTGGGTGAGAAACCAACCCAACAGAAAAAATAGGAGGCCCCCTACTCTCCTATGCGGATAGGTGGTGGGAGGAAGGATTTAGGTAGCCCTCAAATATGGAGGCCAAGTAAGAGCATCTCCAACAGTTTGCCAAATGAGATTGGCATCCTTTCAATTTTGGCAAAATGAGAAAATTTGGGTTCCAACAGTTTGGCAAATGAGGTTGGCATTCTTGGCAACTTGCCATCCACCGGCCTCGCACGCGCAAATATGCGCGCGCGGAGCGGACTTGGCATCCGTATGTACGAGAGAGGTGGAAGGGCACAAAAATAATTTTGTTTCTCTCTCAGGGTTCCTGATATAAGTTTTTAAGAGGTGGAAGGGCATAAACATAATTTTGTTTCTCCCTCAGGGTTCCTGATGTAAGTTAGATCTGGGTTTGGCAAGTGAATTATACCAAACTCTTGGAGAGAGACTGTTTTTTTACTTGGCATATCTTTTTACAACTTGGCAAAACACAAGATTTGCCAAATGAAAATTGCCAAACTCTTGGAGATGCTCTAAGTAGTGTGCTGGAGACTGGTTTTTGACTCCAGTACTCAAATATAGAGTAGGGGACCTGTTTTATGTAGCGCTGGAGATGCTCTAAGTTGTTGACATTTGGAATTGCTAACGAGATCAGATGTTGTAATCCTAAAATGTACGCTATTCCACAACATGCTATATAAATTTCAACTAGGAAAAACCAGGGACAAGGTGGTGACATGGTTCATTTGCTTTCTTCGGTGGATCATAGAGCATACATCACACGTGTCAAATCAAGAACTGATTTGCACCCAAATGTGGAAGGTGCAGCCTTGGTTCTCATGTGACTCCCAAAAGATGGCGATGCCAGTGAAGAGAGTACAAATGGCAGCCAACATCTGTTGTATTGATCACTGTGTGTATTTGTAGTACAGAGGGGAGGTTGTTTGCTTACGCCAACCATCCCAATTTACAACTGGCGCACATCGTGCGTGTGGTGGCCGCGCCCACTCGTGTGGTGACCGTGGCCACTGCCTCGGTCAGGGTCAAACTCTACACAAGCTATGCTATATCCTCATCACCGCACCCCCCCCTGCAGTCTGACGTGTGGTAGGAGCTACACAAAGACTGATTAGAAAAAGCTTCAAATGTCGACGTCGGCAGTCCTCTTGTCATGATGTCTGTGTCTGTTCGCCAGTTGGAACGTGAAGAACACGGAGATCACCGAGCTGGACCCGTTCGCGGACGAAATGTATATCGAGCTCGATGTGTTTTGTGCGCCTGTGATGGACGGGGTTAGAGGACATGTAGACCGCCGAGACATTGTCGCAATACGCCATTGTAGCCTTGGAGATGGGGCAGTGCAGCTCACCGAGGAGTTGACGAAGCCAAATGCACTCTGCCGCTGCGTTCACCACGGCCCTGTACTTGGCCTCCGCGTTGGAGTGGGACAGTCAGTTGTCTCTTGGACGACCAGGACACCAGGGACGCGCCGAGGAACACGCAAAAGCCTGATGTAGAGCGCCGCGTGTCGGGGCAGCCGGCCCAATCGGCGTCGGAGTACGCCATGACATCGAGCTTAGAGGAGGCGTGGAGATGAAGACCGTGTGACGTCATCCCGCGAACGTAGCGGAGGATAAGCTTGAGCATGGCCATATGAGGCACACGCGGATCGTGCATGTGCAAGCACGCTTGCTGCACGGCGAATGCAAGATCCGGGCGCATCACGGTGAGGTACATCAGCGCGCCTGCCAAGCTGCGGTAGGACGAAGCGTCGTCGATGACGGTGCCACCGGCTGGGAGCTTGCCCTTGGAGTCGACCGGCGTTGGAACAGGCTTGCACGAGGTCATGCCTGCACGTTGAAGAATGTCCTCGGTGTAGCGCTCTTGCGAGAGGAAGAAGCCGTCGGCGGTGCGCTTGACGTCGATGCCGAGGAAGAAGTGAAGCTCGTCCATGTCCTTGACGGCGAACTCAGTGTGTAGTCGATCGACGACGTGTTACAGCAGTGCAGAGCTGGAGCCGGTGAGGACGATGTCATCCACGTACAGCAGCAGGTAGACGATGTCGTTGCCGTGACGAAGAACGAAGAGTGAGGAATCAGAACGGGTGGCGTGGAAGCCAAGTTTGACGACGTAGTCGGTGAAGCGGTTGAACCAAGCGCGAGGCGCCTACCGCAGTCCATACAAGGACTTGTCGAGGAGGCAGATGGCGTCAGGCTGTGCAGCGTCGACAAACCCTGTGGGCTGCTGGCACAGGATGCGTTCGGTGAGGTTGCCATGAAGAAAAGCGTTGGAAACATCCAACTGTTTCGTCGCCTAGCGTCTCGAAGCTGCAATGGTGAGGACCATCCGAATAGTCTCCAGCTTCACCACCAGAGTGAAGGTTTCACCAAAGTCCACGCCGACACGTTGAATGAATCTGCGGACCACCCAACGAGCCTTGTACCGCTCCAATGTGCCATCAGGCTTGAGCTTGTGTTTGAAGACCCATTTCCCTGAAACAAATGTTAGCGCCGGGCGGCCGATCGATGAGACGCCAAGTGTGATTGTGCTGGAGGGCCTCGAACTCTAGAGCCATGGCGTCATGCCAATTTGGGCCTTTCAGAGCAGCTCAACCAGACGAGGGTATGGGCAAGATAGCAGAAGTATGCATAGCGTATCTGGGGTTGGGCTTGTGTATGCCAGCTCTGGCTCGAGTGACCATGGGATGCGGCACATTTAGTGGTGGTGGTGGTGAAGGACTGACAGCAGCCCGAGAAGATGGGCTAGGTTCAGAGAGCAATGGTGATGTTGGAGCAGCAGCAGCAGGTGCAGAAGGCATGCTGGTCGGCGTAGCGGCGCGAGGAGCAGACGGAGCACGAAGCGCACCAGGGCGAGGCTCGCGCACTGCAGGCTGCTGAATCAGAACTGGGGAGTCGCATTCAGTTACTGTAGCTCGTCCAGTCGTTGCTGGTTCAGACTGAAACAAGCTGGAGCAGAAGGGAAACTGATGTTCGTCAAATATGACATGATGGGACGTGATGACTCAACGTGTGCGAAAGTCGAGACACCTGTAACCCTTGTGATCTGCTGGATAGCCAAGTAAGACACAGGGCGTGGATCGAGCAGATAATTTATGAGGAATGATTGATGCCTGATTGGGATAACAGAGGCAACCAACCACTCTGAGGGAAGCGTAAGATGGTGGTGTGCCTAACAGAAGTTCAGATGGGGTACGATGACCGATTGTTTGACAAGGTCGAAGATTAAGAAGGCATGTAGCAGTAAGCAAGGCTTCTGCCCAGAATGGAGCTGACATGCCGGCGTGAAGAAGTAGACTGCGTATACAGTCATTGAGCGTACGCTGAATGCGTTCAGCCTTCCCATTCTGAGGTGAAGTGTATGGACATGAAAGACGAAGAGCAATGCCATTTTGTGCAAAGTAAGTACGTAGCGCGTGATTGTCAAACTCTTTTCCATTGTCAGTTTGGACAGCAATCAGAGGAAGTTGGAATTGAGTACAGACATAAGCATGAAAATGCAGAAGACATTGAACAACTTCAGACTTGCTATGCAAAGGAAAAGTCCACACATAATGAGTAAAGTCATCTATAAGAACAAGATAATACTGAAAGCCTGAGAAACTAGTTACAGGCGAGGTCCAAACATCAGCGTGAACCAGCTGAAACAGAACATAAGACACTGAATGTGATGACAAAAACGGAAGCCTGACATGCTTCCCAAGCTGACAGGCTTCGCATGTATGTGAAGAAGATGCAGTAGGGGTGAACTCGACGTGTTGGAGCGACTAGGGGAGAACATGGCGACCAGGATGACCCAATCGTTGATGCCACAGATCGACACTGGGAGCGCTGACAGCGAGGGCGCCAGAGGGTAGAGCTCGCCGGAGCTGTTACATCGGAGGATCACCGAGCATGTTGGAAGATCCTTGACAGAGAAACCAAAAAGGTCAAACTCTACCGAAACATTGTTATCACGAGTTAACGAACGAACGGAAATGAGATTCTTGATTAAAGAGGGAGATACGAGCACATTGTTCAGGATCAGAGGGGAAGATGCAGTGGGGATGGCCGAAGAGGCACGGTGTGTGACAGGCAACGTGGCCCCGTTGCCGACTGTGATAGGTAAAGAATGGGGAATTGGGGTGGGACGGGAGAGTATACTGGCGTTGGAGGCCATGTGCGAAGACGCTCCGGTGTCGAGGTACCACTCCGCCGTCTGGGGGGAGTCGCCGTGGTGTTCGCCGCGTTCAGCGCGGCGAGCAGCGCCTGATGATTCCAGGGATCCATCGGGGGAGGCGGCTGCACAGCGGCAGGGGGCTGTGGAGTCTGGCCCGCGTAGTACGCCTGGTGTGATGGCGGGCCGGGACGAGAGCCGAGGACGCCGGCTCCGGGAACGCGCCAGGGCATGGACCAGGCTTGGGCCATGCCGGTCCATGGGTTCAGCCCCGGCGTCCGCGCCTACTGAGGAGGTCGAGGCGCGTTGGCATTGGAGTTATGACCGCCAGAAGAAGCCCCGCGGCCGCGGCCGCGTCCACAGCCACGACGGTTGTCAGAACATGACGATGAGCCATGGTTCGCAGCGGGCGGCTTGGGCGCATTGTGCTGACCGCCCGAGCTAGATCCGGAACCGCTGTCACCGGTCGAAGGAGCAGAAGAACCAGAGCTGCCGGAAGCGACGAGGGCATGATGGGCGGCAGCCATCGCGTGCTCCTTGTCGTAGCGCTCCTCAAGAAGAAGGTAGGAGCGGGTGGAGAGGAAGGTGTGCGGCGGGTGCTTGGCGGTGATCGCCTGGATCGCGTGCCGGTACTTGGAGTTGAGGCCGCGGAGTAGATTCAGCACTTGGCTGGTCTCGCCCACGGGCTGCCCGACGTCGCGGAGAGCATTGGACAACTGCTTGAGGCGGCCGGTGTACTTGGCGATATCCATGTCGCCCTAAACAAGATTTCGGAACTCAGCTTCCAAGTAGACGGCGCAGTGGAGCTGGTTGTCGCGGAACTGCTCCTGGATGGCGTTCCAAATGATGTACGCCATGGGCTTGGGAACACGAATGATGGCGAGGACGTCTTTGGCGATGGAGTTGTAGATCCAGCTGAGGATGCACTGGTCAATGAGCAGCCACTCCGGATCGCGATGCTGCGCCACCGTTGGAGGAGAGGAGAGGTGATCACCAAGCCCAAACTTGCCGATGAACCCGTCGAAGAAGGTGCGCCACTTGGGGTAGTTCGGCTCGGTGAGCTCGAGCACGACAGGGACATGAGACTTGATGTTAACCGTCTGAAGAACGGCGGAGGTGGGCGGCATGGCAGTGAACGCGGCGACCGCGCCGGTGTAGGATTCGTCACCGACAGAGGAGGCGGAGGACTTGGCGTCGGAGACATCCGCGTCGAAAAGCGGGTTGACGTCCATGACGAGCGCGATGGGAGGAAGCTGGAGGCGCGGAGGAAGCAGGAGGAGGCGGCGTGCGCGCCGCTGTTGAGAGAAGCGCGGCGGTTTACACGGCAAGGCAGGAGGAAGAAGGAACCCACGCAGTTGATACCATGAAGAGGGTACAAATGGCAGTCAACATTTGTTGTATTGATCACTGTGTGTATTTGTAGTACAGAGGGGAGGTTGTTTGCTTACGCCAACCATCCCGGTTTACAACTGGCGCACATCGTGCGCGTGGTGGCCACGCCCACTCGTGTGGTGACCATGGCCACTGCCTCTGGCAGTTCGTGGTCAGGGTCAAACTCTACACAGGCTATGCTATATCCTCATCAGCCAGGAGGAATTCATTATCAAGTTGTTAACAGCCAAAATATGACTGGATTAATTGAAGATGGATTCAAAAATTACATGAAGCGAAAAGGATCAAATTTAGATCAAATTGAGCAATTTTGTGAGTTTTCAGTTAAAAAATGACCTACCGATTTGAGCAAAGTTTGGTGACATGCAAGAAAAATTGGCCTAGGCTGGATTCAGCAGGATGCACATATGGCTACTAAAAACTGGCCTACGCCGGTTTCCCATACTGGTCTAAGCCAATTTTGTGATAGATTCGAGCCCAATTAATGATTTTCCTTTAGAAATTAATCCAATCTCATGGGAAACTTGTAATTAACGTGTATAATAAGTTTTCTACTAGGATAAGACCATCCCCTTTTATTTATATGGGAGGGTCACGGCCGACTAAGAGATCTATATATCCAATCATTAAAAATCAATCTACCTTTACTTTCTTACCTCCAAACCCTATCTCTTTCAATCCTCTTGCTGTCCAACACCTCTCCTTGCCAGAATTTTAGGTGGTCTTGCCAGTCCTAGGGCACTGCCATTGTGTGTCTCCCCAATGGGTCTTCTTGGGAGGCGCTCGTAGCTTTATCGAGTGAAGAACGAGCCTCAAATCGGCCTCGTTGACCTGCTGGTCAGCCTCGTCATTTAGACCTCCCTTGCATATCTAGGTCATATGCGGCATTGGACAATTTAGTCCCTACCAGTTTGGTGAAATCAGCGTCAACACACACTTTTTGTTGACTCCGCTCAAGAAAAAGCAAACGGATGTACTATGATGGCCGATGAAAAGAAGGATGATCATACATATCCAAAGCAATCCCAAACACATTATGAAGCCTTCGGCTGATCAACTTTCTAAAGAGATTCGCAAGATGCTAGTAGAGAAGGCGAGGGCCCGAGGTGCCACCGATTTGGAGTATACCCTTACATGCTTCGAGATGAATCAGCAGGAAATCTCCCCCTAGATTTTGGTGTTACGTGCGATAAGTTTGCGAAGATGATTCATGATTTTTTTAGATCCCTATAATTGATAAAATTAACAAACTCATGGATAACTATAAAAAAGGGGAGGAAAGGAAATATGAATTTCATGTTTTTTTCTCATGATGCTCCAGATCAGCCCCGGTTGCTAGCTAACCTCAATATGGAATGTCGTTCAGCTTTTTCAAGACAGACGAGCCATGCATTGGCTAGTTGACCCAGATTGCCCTATTTGGCATCTGAAATGGAAAAGGCCAATTTAGGTGGGTTTAGTACTACTAAACTGATGATTATCTTTACGCAACCATCAGTTTCTATCACACGAGTCGATAGAAATTAGCAGCATCGCATATCTATTTTTCTCAGAATATGATGTTGCCAAGTCATCCTAAAACCACTAGTACAGAAATGTTATGTTGCAACTGTTTGACTAAGATGAACATAGGAGTAGAGTTTGAATCATAGGAATCTTGTACTCTCTCGTTGTTCTCCCACCTAGCTATACCTTACAAAGGGACAAAATAAGTAACGATACCTTATAATATCCTTGGGTGAAGTGTTGCAACGGTATATTCTATGCGCTTGCAGAATCCTCTACTTGAGCATAAGAAATACCAATAGCTGTAGAGGGATGAGGTCTGGCACAAAGTCATTAAGCTAAAGAATGTCTTCACCAGGTATGGACCAGGCTTCATTGAAATTGTTGTCTGACTGGTTTGGGTTATCCATATTCATCAACTATGGGCCAGAGGCCCCAGCCAAGAGAATTGAGATTTAACATTTGGGGTGGCATGTTCCTGATCAGCTTGGTGTGTTCAGGAGGATTCTGAGGGGGGCAATCTCCAACTGCTGGCTGCCCAAATCCAAAAAAGGTCAAATAGATGTGGTTGAACTACATCTGGATTGTCAGGTTGATCCTCATCAGCAAGTGCTACTCCCATCATGTGGGTTTGCAAAATTTCACATTGGACTGACCAACTTTCATTGCCAAAGTCATCACCATAAAAAAAAACAAAGAAACCAGGTATGTCCTGAAGATCAGTTACCCTTGCTAGAGCCAGGACACGAGCCATATGAGAATAGTCCTCTTCCCAAACCATGAGTTTACAAAAGCCACTAACTGCCTTTTCCACTAAGCTATGTGTCCAAAAATAAATATTTAGTCCTATCAGCATGAGCCAGGCTTCAGGGTTCATCGTAAGAGCTCTATTATTCTAACCTTTGTCATGTGCAATGAAGGAAATGAGGCCATTACCATAGTTGTGGGGGCTGTTGTGGATGTGGAAATCCCGCTCATGAAGAAATCGGCTGGAAGCAAACATATGCTTGGCCATATCGACATGGTCGGATGGTGCTATAGCTAATCCTCTTGTGATTACGAAGGAAGTCATCGAGAAGGTTCCAGATTTTAGCAAACGCCACTTGCTCTACAGGGAGGGGATGCAGGTAGTGTTGAAAACGGACGGAAAAATTCCTGTTCTGACCCGTTCCGTTTTCCACTTATGTCCGTTCGTTTCCGTATTTGCGGGGTCCCATTTCCGTATTTACGGAAATGGGAGAGGGGTTTTTCAGTCCGTTTCCGCGGGATTCCGTTTTCACCCGAAATTGACCCGTATTTATTCCGTTTTTCATCCCGTTTTAAATCTATATGAGATGTGTAGAAATTAATATGTTTATAAACCTATTAATCACCAATTATGCATGTTAACACATGGCATGCTAGTGAATACTAGACCAATAACTTCGTATGTGTATATTAATTTGTGACTTTGCTCATGTATATTCATGAATATTTAATCATGTTATTCTAACTTAATTTTCCAGCTCTCCATCTGTATTTGTTCGTTTCCGTGCATCCGCATATCCCGATTCCGTTTCTAAACCCGCATTTTCTGAATCCGATCCCATTTCCACCAAAAAAATATAGAAACGGAAGTAGAAATAGGGTTTTTCCGTCCGTTTTCGTCCATTTTCATCGCTAGATGCAGGAGGGCAGCCAAGTTGCCATTGTGGGGCGAAATTCTTCCAGTGATGACACGGGTCATGAGACGGTGCCTTCAATCATCAAACGGTTACAACCTCAAGGCATAAATGGCACTATATCAACAAAATTGAAAGCCATGTCTGAGGGCTCTCCCTAACAAGGAAGAGGAGAGGTTACCGTTGTTCGAACTAGGGTTTTCTCAAACCAGGACAAAACACGGGTGGGCAAAATAGTAGTCAAAACATGTAGTAGGGAGGTAGCAAATGCACCAATGGAAGAGAAAAATCGATGGGTAAGTCATCGATGATCGGCATGAGATGGTGTCACCGAGACGTTGTCAGGCTCAAACTCAGGAGCAGTAATCTTCCACTGGGTCGACCAAGGAATCAGTAGGGGAAGAGGAGGGGTCACCCCAAATAGAGAGAAGGAAACATCCCCAAAAGATTGGAAATAGGGCGGTCACTGAGTTTGGAGCCAGAGGTCAGTGAGACCGGTTGTTCTGAGGAATGTTCCTGAGCGCAGTCCTTTTCATGGAATGGTGCAGGGATCGAGGTGGGGAAAAGCACTTACTAGAATGAAACTCAATCACACGACGTGCTGCGTCATCTTCTTCCTCGCAACCCCACTGTGTCGTCTTCTTCCTCCGTTAGGGTTTCTATGCTCGGCGGCTTTAGAAGGAGGAGGGCGCCTCAGGACTCAGGAGGCAGCCGGACCGGCGGTGGTGGCGGATTGAGGTGGTGGGTGCGTCGCCGAGCAGGCGGCGGGGGACAACCGGATGGGCGGAGCTGGCGGCGGGGTGAAGTGCTCATGCTCTGGCTCCTCTGGTCGTGGTTAGGGGAGGGCGGAGTGGAGCTGCGGAGTGGGCGGGATGGAGCGGCGGCGTGGCCAGTGGCGAGGGAGCCGCTGACCAGGGGTGGCGGAGGAGGAGGGCGGAGGGAACATGCTGGTGCAGCGAAGACTCCGATCGAAATTAGTGGAGGGCGAGGTGGAGAGGCGGGGTGGGTGGTGGGCAGCGCAGCCAGCGGTGAGGGAGGCGCTCGCCAGGGGCGGCAGTGGAGGCTTGGGGAGGGAGCGGGCCGGTGTGGATGAGGGAGGAAGATGAACAGTACACTCGCGGACAGCGGTCGCGTGCTCTTGTAACACGAACAGGTCGCGCATTATCTATGTCCTTACTAGAAATATATCCAAGACGATACCAGGCTGTTGACGCCGGATGTGTTCCGAGTCACACATCAGTAGGAGCTAGCACGCCCAAGGGGTTACACACAATCCACAAGAGAAAGGTTAGGCCGATGTTGAGCCCGTTCTTTGGCTGGATAAACTCCCAAACTTCTCCTAGGAAGACCCGTCGGGAGGAGCACATGGAGGTTGCCCTAGGACTAGCAAGGCCGTCTAGGACGCCGCCAAATCTCATCGGAACACGTGACAGACAGCAAAGGGGTTGGAAAAGGGGTAAAAGGATGTTTGTAGAGGGGCGGTCTTATCTCAGTAGAAACAAGTCCAAAACGCGTTCTACAAGTTTCCCACGTCAAAAACATACCAAAAACTGATTTGGAAACGAAAAAGGCTCGGAATACAGGAGTCGGCTATGCCGACTTTCACAGGGCTGGGCACTTCGCTCTGCCGGCTGGAAGGGGGGATGTCAGCTTAGCCGATCTTGGCAGTTGGCTAAGCCGACCGGGGCATAAGAGTCGGCTAAGCCGCCTGGACATGGCTCGCTTGGCTTGCCGTCTTCTTCGCATGCTTCTTTTGATGTTTTGCTGCGCCAATTGACCTCTGACATGTCCACGATGTTTGTAACTTGTTGGTGGTGTCCAAAATCATCTTGTAGCTAACTCGCTGTGTGTAGCGAGGACGAAGATGGGCTTTGGAGAGACAACGGGTGCACTGGCCCAAGGGCCGATGGTCTGTCTGAGCGTTGCTTGTCGGTGCTTTGACTAGAAGGCAGGCCCCGATGATTGGGCACCAAATTAGGCAAGGCAGGGCCCCAATTAAGGCGACCAAAAACTGATTGACGGGGCGATTGGCAGGTTCAAAATTTGAAAATTGAATCTGATGAACCTGAGATGAACTCAAGGGGTGAGAAAAACGAGGATTCTGTCGAGCAATTGGGACAACGTTGGCACCAGTAAGAATCTCCCGAGCAGTAGCCTTTCGACCAGTAGGAGCTTTGTTAGAAGAACGTGAGATATCATGTCACTGGGCATCTTGTTCCAACTGCTAGCGCTTAAGCTCCAACTCAGAATGAGGCCCTCCTCCATTCCAAAGGTGAAAGTAAATCTTAAAGCTCGAACATTCAAGGGATTTTAAATTGTAAATGTGGAAACCCACATGCTTGGAAGAAACCGAGAAGCGAAAAACTTGATCATGGAGTAGAGTAACACGGAAGGCAGACGCCTAGAGAAGGCAGGCAACCAATTCCTCGGTTAGTCAGAACTTGCATCGACCAACCGAGAGAACTAGGTAAATTTCCATTTCATTGAGCTGGGGATCGAAGTTAACATGGAGGCCAAACTTGCTCCAAATCTCCCTTGCTACAGTGATACCCGGGAGAAATGCAGACCCTGGGATTCCATCTTCGGTGGAGGAGGGGGGTCACCAGTCATCATCGGCGATGGTGGCGGTAACGAGGAGGGGGCAACGAGAGCACATGGACTTGGTCACCTTGGCTCATGCACGTTGAACAAGGATTGTTCCACAGCTTCTTTTACCTTGTGGAGTAGGTGTAGTCGTGGTTGTAACCTTTACTCTTTTTTTAGTTTTTATCTTCTAATAATATATCGGTAAATCCCTGGCCGCCTTTCGAAAAAAATAGTAGATATGGGGGTTGTGAAAGTACTGTAAAAGTGGGGCAGAGACTGTAAGACCTAAGGTTTTGACACTAGGACCTAAAAACACAGTGTTTTATGGAGTTTACTCTTACAAAAGATAGAGAGATAAGCTGATCTGAGAAGCCACTATTTCACTATGGCAATGTCTAACTGTAAATCTGTTTTCATATTGTGGGAGATTCTTACCTACTAAGTTGTCCAATGTAGTGGAATCATTGAGATTACCATCTTGGAGTCCAGAAATATTCCGAGAGCGTTGCTCATCACTATGGTACTCTGATATCTCTTGCCCTTCTTCCTGTGTTTGTTTCTCTGACATAATGTTTTGGGAATGCACTGAATTCAGTAAGGGTAAATCGTTATAAAAAAAACTGTATTTCACATCTAATAGTGTCATCACAATGAAACTAAATGGTGCATAGATAAATTTTGGTTCACTAATAACACAGGGAAACAAAAAAATAGGCAACAAAAGTAGCATTAGCTACGACAGCAAACAAAAATAGGAATTTCAGCAGTGCTAATGCAACATTATACAGTGCTAACGCAACATTTCAGCAGTGCTCATGCAACATCATACAGAAACAATGATATGGTAGAGAGAGAGAGAGAGAGAGAGAGGATGTCAAAACATCAGGAAACAGATTGACAACCAGATGTAGCATTTTCTCAAGTATTAAAAAAATTCCCCTTCATCTTCCAGTTTCCCCATTGCTTGTGTCTATGCATTTCGGCTTTCTACCATAATGTTACATTTAATGCAATTATAAATGAAAATATAAGTCTAATTACCAGTTTCTGACAATTTAGATTCCTGATGCAAAAGAAGATCAATTTGGATTTAGATGAGTGATGTAAGATGAGATGAACTTACACATGCATGGCTGTAAGTTGCTAAATATTCACAGATTTTGCCAAGAGTCTTTTTCAATTTTTTTCGAATGCACAGGAGAGTTGCGTATCATTTCATTAAGAAAAAGAGTTGTAAAGTACAAAATGCACACCACACACACCCCTAGAGTATTTTTTAATTTGCAAACCTCTATAGCAATCTTTAGTATCCAATGCCTAATTTGGAAGTAAGGGAAAGGCACACCTAGGGATGAAAAACCCTCCATGAATAACTAAATCTGTTATTCAAATGATATCCGTATGGATTTCCTACCCTGGAAAAAGTCATGGATTCTAAGGGGATTTAAGTTTCCAAAAGGTTCTAATGGGGAATGTTGTTTTACATGATCACGAACCACCAATAAGTTACTTCATAATGGTCAGCTATTACCCTACTCTGAAGTATTTGATAGTAGTACAAATTCTAGGCACAACTGTGACTCTTGTAGTGACATTATATTGTGCTACAGTGTCATCAAAACAGGCGTACAGGAATCTTACCGGGTAATCTGTTAACAGTTGAAGAAGCACGTGGATTGAAATCTTCACGGTCTTGTTTTGCAGGGTTCTCTTTTTTCCCTTGACTGTGGGTCTGCTTCTCGACCGTTGTATTCAATGAGTCTGATAAATTAGGACAAATGAGTGGTCATGTATGGCGCACTCCGCATGTACATGGGAGAAGTAGCCTGCCTTTAGCGGCCAAAACACTACCAATTGGAGATGACGGGAAGTATTTATACAAGAGAGACCAATGCTGTGAGGAGGTACCTACAACTATTCACGGGGCTACCAGACTATTCCCTATTCCAAATGATAATTTACTTTGGCTTTATTCTAAGTTCAACTTCTCTAGTTTTATAATTTTTTAAAAAATATATTAACATCTACAAAAACAAATGAGTTCACTATGAAAATATGTAACTACCACTACTATCACGTTATTCGACTTTGATTCACTTAGATGTTCCTAACTTAAACAAAATCATTTGGACTTCAATGGCTCCTTTGAAGACAATTTTTTCTTTGTTATTTCATAGAGGAGTGATTCTAACAAAGGATAAATTAGCCAAACGTAATTGGCGAGGCAGTGAAAAGTGTTGCTTTTGCCATGAAAATGAGACAATTAAGCATCTCTTATTTGGTTGTCGTTTTGCCCAAGCTGTTTGGGGCTGCATACATGATGTTGCTTTAAACATTTCTCAACCTCATAGTAATTCTCATATGTTTGGGAGGTCGCTTCGAGGGTTTGGGAGTAATTTAAAACCTTTACTTTTGCTAGGAACCATAGCTACTTGTTGGATGCTTTGGTTGTGCAGAAACGATTTGATGTTTGAAAAGAAACATGTTTATTCTCCTTTAGAGGTGGTGCATTATGTTATCCATTGGCTCCGCACATGGACTATCCCCCAAAAGGTTACTTCACGGGCTTTGGTTTTGCAGCGGTATCGCAACGTTTGGCACAAGAGGTCATGGTTTTTTTTCTCCTGGGCACATGAATGATGATCTAGTCTTAGAATTGATAGTCATTAGAGTGTGAGACTTCTCTTTGCTTTGTTTAGGCTATGTGCTTCTATGCAAAGGCTAGAAGTAAGTTCACGATTATTCTATCAACATGATGTAATGATCGTGAATTAAATAAAATCCTTTCTTTGTCAAAAAAAATATAAATGTTATATTGGATGCCTCGCTCTCAAGGATCCTTTAGAACCATCCTAGAGTTTCTTATCTCTAACAATTCAAGTTAAAAATCACGCATGGGAGACGAGTCTTATGGTTTTGAATCATAAGAAATAATGATCTATCCCCCAATGGTTCTAAATAAAATCTTTGAGAACTGGAACCTTCCATAGTTCAAGATAAGAACTGCAAGAAATAGGTGATATCTCACACAATTCCAAATACGAACCACGGGTGACAATATATTTTGAGAATTAATTGTTTGTCTAAGATAACATGACATTAACAATATTCAATGAAAATATTTTAAAACTAGATAGGTAAGATTATTGTTGAAAATTATACAATATATCATCCATATATCATAATGGACACTCAGTAAAACCACAATGTTTAAAGCATGGTTAGGTAAAATTAACACTAGCTATAATAGGCACAAAATAAAATTAAGTGGTAAAGTAGAATATAACTCGATTGGTAGTAATAACATGAGATAACTCTGAAGGTAGTAACTACATGTTGAGATAATATAGATACAATGATTGGGTTGGTCTATAATGAAACAATAGGAACAAATGTTTATCTGAGCTGTGGTGAGATAGATGATTAGAAATCCATAAAGAAATATTTGTACTTAGTTGTATGAAGAAACTTTCTATATGAAATATTGGCTCTAAATGAGATCTCAAACCTCGAAGTAGATAAACCTTCAATCTGATATCATCTATAGATGCACAAACCTTCAATTTGATATCATCTATAGATGCACAAATAATAATGCATAGTTTCAGAAAGGGTCTAATAAAGAAATAAAAAATCCACATTGATATTGTCATAATGACAATGAAAGATAGACGGATCGTTATGTGGGATCGCATGAGAGGAATGTGTCATGTGTGTTTGAATACCAATAATCCGATGTGAGCGTATGTCACATAAAAATGTGTCAACTTCAACATCTAGATGCTGGCACTTTAGATTTTGTCTGTAATGATTCTAGCCTCGAGAATCTTTCTATCATGAATAATTATCCATGGGACATTTCAGGTTTCTTAATATGTAGTGGAAGCGTAAGTGTAAAACTGAAGATTGTAAGGCGTTTCCACTACATAATAAGAAACTCGAATTGACAAAAAATGTATTTCAAAATATGGAAATCCTTCCATTTATAGCGAGTGCTACTAGATCTTAGTGATGGACATGTAATTTTTGTCATAAAGTCAAACTTCCACCAAAAAACGTCTTAAAACAGAATGACTTGGCGATAAATTTAGCTGTCATCATGAGAAAATCGTCATAGAAGGTCATATCTCTTGTAGTGTAAAGTGACAAAGAAAAATGCTACGGTTGTTGATATCATGAGTTTTGTACCCTTAAAAATTTCGTTTCGAAGATCTTTAGTAGGCCAAAACTTTGATTCTTGTAATAATTGGTTTTACGACGTGTAAATGTACATTTAAATGATCAACCGAGTACATTCAGATGGTCACTTCATCGGACGGGACGATTTTTGGTGGCATCAATGTATAATGCTATGTTGAATTCAGATTTATGCCATATAACAGATATTTATCGAAAACTAAGATACCTTTAGTGGTGAAAATTTTCCTTTGGTTTCTGTATAAAGGGGCCACGCTTACCAAAGATAACTTATTTGAGAGAAATTGGCATGGAAATGAAAAATGTTGTTTTTGTAATAACCTTGAGGCTATACAACATTTATTTTTTGATTGTGTTCCTGCTAATAAGTTCATTTGGTGAGTGGTACGATTAACTTTTGACCTTGGACCTCCTATAAGCGTGATGCACATGTTTGGAGCATGCTCATGACAAGTAAAAAACTATTAGTTCTAGTATGGGCAGGCACCATATGTTGGGCCATATGGTTAAGCCGGAGTGATATTGTTTTTGATAACATACCCACTTCGTCTTTTATGTAGGTTATCTATAGGGGTACACATTGGATCAGGACATGGTCACTGTTCCAAAAGGAGGAGTGCAACGTGTTGCATAATGCATGTCTTCTACTGGAAATTAAATTTTCAACAATGGAAATCTTCACCAGATATGGATGGAGGTTTAGCAATAGATTAAGTTTATGATTAATTTCTTCTAGTTTTATCTAAAAAATGATGAGAGCGAGACATTTTACATTTGCTTGATGAAGTAAACTTTGTATTTATTTTTGATTTTCCTAATTTTTACGATTTTAATGTATATATAAGAAAAGAAGTCTAATTATTGGTTACTAACTCTTTAGATTCGGAATCCAAAACAATATGGTGTGATGCCCGAACCCAAAGATGGAGAGTCTCACCTGGTATTCTACTTGATATAGTGGAAGATGCACGGGGATTGAAATCTTCAGGATCTTCTTCTGTAGGGGTCTCTTCTTTCCCTTCTCGATGGGGCTGCATCTCCATTGTTGTGTCCATTGAACCCTCTAAATCAAGGAAAAAGCAGTCATGAGTCATTCAAAATCTGTCCTTGCAATGTAATACTAGCTTCCTCAAAATCTAATAAGAATAACTATATTTTTTTCATGGAAAAATCCCAAAATACTCCCCTCAGGTTTGGACTATATCGAGATAACCCCAAAACGAACATTAGTTCAATTTACTCCCTCCAACTATTTTAGTTGGTCCAATGTAATGCACCCTCTAAATCAAGGAAAAAGCAGTCATTCGGAATATGTCCTTGCAATGTAATACTAGCTTCCTCAAAATCTAGTAAGAATAACTATATTTTTTCATGGAAAAATCCAAATTACTCCCTTCAATTTGGCCTACATGGAGATAACCCCTAAACTAACATTAGTTCAATTTACTCCCTTCAACTTTTTCAGTTGGTCCATGTACACCTTAAAGAGATTTTTCTTTTTGTTTGTCTGTGTACAAATTGTGTTTTAGTTTGAAATTTTGAGAAGTGATAGAGAGCATTATATTTTATGTTAGAAAAATACATTATGAATTTTTCATCATTATGTTTTGTACAATATTGTATCTCTAATGTTAATTTTTTTATTAAATTTCCTATGCTATCAAAATAGTGGTGAAAAATTAAGATATACTTTCTAACATATTATGATGTCCTCTATCACCTCACAAAAATAGATATTGAAACTCAACTTATATGTGGACAAAAAAAATAACAAATCCTATGAAGGGTAAACTAGACCAA
Organism: Saccharum spontaneum; assembly: GCA_022457205.1. NCBI lineage: Eukaryota > Viridiplantae > Streptophyta > Magnoliopsida > Poales > Poaceae > Saccharum > Saccharum spontaneum. The sequence goes on along the minus strand of CM039585.1, from coordinate 37,980,756 downwards.
GTGAAATAGTTGGAGCGAGTAAATTGAATCAAATGTTAGTTTAGGGGTTATTTGTACATAGGGCAAACTTGAAGGGGATAATTTGAACCTTTTCCTTTTCTTCATAAATAATACCCATAATGACATGTAGGCTCTAAACAAGCATTAAATTTGAATTTGATCCATCTATTAGATTAGTAGGGCCGATTCCTCTTTTGAATGACTTGGTTAGACTGACCAACAGATCTTCAAGTATGTTGCTATCGATTTTACCCGAGAATGCGAGTGTCAAAGCTGAATTCAAAACTTAACCTTGAATGTATAAGTTACATTACTAGAAATCTAGCAGCTAAGCTACACTTAATTTGCCTTGCAGGGCCAGGTTGGAGCCATCTCTAGCAAAAATTTGAGGAAAGGCAAGGTACAGAGGACCAAAAATCAGTATTTCTTCTATGTTACCTTAGCGTCTTATTCGTTCAATATGAATCGACAGCTTGGCATGTGCTTTATCCGTTGTAACCCGAATGTGAGTTCAAGATCGATATGGAAGCATTTGTACCAAGGGCGCTGGTGTTGGACTCACTCGAGTGCACGTGCTGGACACAGTAAACTCGAGAAAATAACATTCCTCATATACTACTTTTAAATTTATAAATTGAAATATAAGTCTGTGGGCATAAAACATGTTGTTAATGTGAATATAATATTATCATATCATCGTAGAAGCATTTATTAGAGATTGTGTTGACACTCAAAATTGACCAAAAGAGGCAAACATGGCTTGTATGTAGAGAAAAGAAGTCTAGTTACCGGTTACTAACTCTTTAGATTCAGAATCCAAAACAACGTGGGGTGATGCCCGATCCAAAAGACGAAGAGTCTCACCTGGTGTTCTACTCGATAAAGTTGCAGATGCACGGGGATTGAAATCTTTCGGATCTTCTTCTGTAGGGGTCTCTTCTTTCCCTTGTCGATGGGGCTGCATCTCCATTGTTGTGTCCAATGAACCCTCTAAATCAAGCAAAAATCAGTCATTTGAAATCTGTCCATGCAATGTAATAGTAGCTTCCTCAAAATCTAATAAGAATAATTATATTTTTTTTCAAGAAAAAATCACAAATTACTTCCCTCAAGTTTGGCCTATATGGAGATAACCCCCTAAACTAACATTGGTTCAATTTACTCCCTCCAACTATATATTTCAGTTGGTCCAATGTAATGAATCCTCTAAATCAAGGAAAGAGCAGTCATTCGAAATCTATCCTTGCAATGTAATACAGCTTCCTCAAGATCTAATAATAATAACTATATTTTTTCTGGAAAAATCCGAATTACTCCCCTATATCGAGATAACCCCCTAATGGTCCAATGTACAGCTTAAAGAGATTTTTTTTTCTTTTTTGTTTGTCTATGTACAAATTGTATTTTAGTTTCAAATTTTGAGAGGTGACAGAGAGCATCATATTTTATGTTAGAAAAATACATTATGAGTTTTTCATCATTATGTTTTGTACAATATTGTATCTCTAGTGTTAATTTATTATTAAATTTTCTAAGCTATAAAAATGGTGGTAAACAAATTAAGATATGCTTTCTAACATATCATGATGTCGTCTATCACCTCACAAAATTAGATATTAAAACTCAACTTATATGTGGAGAAACAAAAAATAACAAATCCTATTAAGAGTAAACTAAACCAACTGAAATAGTTGGAGGGACTAAATTGAATCAAATGTTAGTTTAGGGGGTTATTTGGACATAGATCAAACTTGAAGGGAGTAATTTGAACCTTTTACTTTTTTCATAAATAATACCCATAATGACATGTGTTTTTTTTATGTCCGGCGTTATTATACATGCGCCAGAACCGCACCAATGGGGTGCACCGTGCATGGTGGCAGCAGAGGGGCCAAGGCCCAGGTTTAAATTCCTTTATTTAGTCTATTTCCCTTTTATTTGCATAAAATAGGATCTTGTTAGGAGAGGATAAATCTATACTCCTAATAATAAAGAGGCAAATTTTCTCTCCACCTTTTTTTTTGTCCGGTCATTCCTTAACTAACTTTGCGAATGTGAAAACCGCCTATAGCCCTTCTCTTTATATTACTAGAAATCCTACTACAATTAGATCTCTCCAATTTCAGGTGAATAAGAATCTTAATCCAAATAGAAAAAATATAATAATATGAACAACTAGGAATCTTAATCCAATTAGATCTCTCCAACTCCGAGTAACCAGAACAGGAATCTTAATCCAAATGCAAAAATATAAGAATAGAAATGTAATAAAGAGGAAAGAAGGATAGAATTTTTTTGTTTTGTTTCTTTTCTGTTCTTTTTTCACTTTTTTCTTGTTTGTCCGATTTTACTTGCTCCGAGTAGACGCTTTTTACTTGGCTCCGAATATGTTTTGATTTTTTTCCGTGGCTATTTTCTAGAGTACATTCCAATTTTTATCATGACTGTTTTCTACTTGGCTTTGAGCATGTTCAGAATTTTTCCTCGTAGATGTTTTTGACACTAGCTCGACTTTTCTGATTTTGTTTTCATTGTTTTCTCCACCTAATTTTTTGTGTTCTAATAAATATAATAAAAGTAAAAACAAACAATAAATAAGAGATCACAACCATTTTAATCCTTGACTCCTTAGGAAACAAAGATTTTTACTAATAAGTTAATTTAATTTTTGACTCAAAATATGACTCGTGCTATAACTCACTATGTATTTATTGGATCCCGTTGTGACGCATAGTATCTCTAAATTGTGATTGAGTAAATTAAGCAAGGCTATTATCTTGCCAGGCTTCCCGGCCTTCTCGCGTGCGACTCTCTCTCTAGCTCGTCCTCCTTGCTCGCCCTCATGACACCAACATGCTGCCGGGGGTTTAAGTGCTGGCCTCTGGTCTCCTACCCCTACAACCTCCACAGCCACGGTAGGATCACACCAATCCTATCAATCTGGTATCAAAGATGCTAGGTTTCGACGACGGCGAGAAGTAGCTGTCAGCACCCCCACCGCTAAGGCTTTGGCAGACATCGCCCAACAGCTGACGGCTCTCTCCACCCGTCCTCCCTGGAGGGCCTCCAAGCGTCCACGTCCGCCGTCACCATGCCCCCCGGATTTTCCTACGGGATGCTGGGATACAGGATAACGGCGTTTCCAGCAATGTCTGCCGCTTCCACCATGCCGTCCACCACCCTGCCTAGCACTGCGCCATCCACCCTCCTCCCTATCCACCAGATCAATTTTCCCCACTCGCCACCCCGGCTCCTCAACTTGTCGACCTTCCCGCAAGGGCCGAACTTCACCACCACTCTAGCGCATTCGACAACCGGCGCAGCCACCAGCCTAAGCGTTCCCTGTTTCAGCAAACTGGACTTCTCCACCTACGACGGCAAGGACGACCCCCAGAACTAGCTCAACCACTGCGAGCAATTTTTCCGGGGGCAGCACACGCTCGCCTCAAACTGGGTCTAGCTCGCCTCATAGCATCTGGTCAACGCGGCCCAGACATGGTATTATGCCCTAGAGCAAGACGAGGGCATCTCCTCGACGAGCTCCATGGCACCAAGTATTTCACAAGGCTAGATCTGCGGTCCGGCTACCACTAGGTGCGATGCACCCGGAGGACATCAAGAAGATGGCGTTCCGCACCCAACACTGCCACTTCGAGTTCCTGGTTCATGCCCTTCGGCCTCTCCAACGCACCGATGACATTCTAGGCTCTCATGAACGACGTCCTTTGGCCCTTCCTCAGTAGGTTCATTCTCATCTTCTTTGATGACATTCTGATCTACAACTCATTGTGGTCCGAGCACCTGCAGCACATCCGCCTCATCCTCGACGCTCTCCATGCCCACAGCCTCCACTTTAAGCGGTCCAAGTGCTCCTTCAGGGCGCCTTCGGTCACGTACCTCGGCCACATCATCTTCACCAATGGCGTCGCCATGGACAATGACAAGGTGGACGCCGTCTAATCTTAGCCCGAGCCCCACTCACTCTAGGGCGTGCGTGGCTTCCTAGAGCTCACCGGCTACTACTGGAAGTTCATCGGTACTTCGGCGATCATGGCACCCCTAACACAGTTGCTGCGGAAGGACGTGTTCGCCTGGACGCCCGAGGCCATGGTGGCGTTCCTGGCGCTAAAGCACGCCCTCTCCACCAGGCTGGTCCTGCAGATGCAGGACTTCGGTCAACAGTTCGTCGTCGACTGTGACACGTCGAGCACTGGCTTTGGTGCCATCCTTCACCAGGGGGTTGGTCCCCTAGCGTTCTTTAGTAGGCCCTTCGCCACCCACCACCACCACAAGCTAGTGGTGTATGAGCGGGAGCTCATCAGCATGGTCTAGGCTATGTGGCACTGGCGGCCGTACTTATGGTGTTGGTGTTTCCTCGTCCGCACCAACCACTCTAGCATCAAGTTCCTCCTGGACAGGCTATCCACGGATCCCCAGCTAGCGCTAGTGGATCAGCAAGCTGTTCAGCTTTGACTTCACCGTGGAGTACTGCCTGGGCTGCCTCAACATGGCAGCGGATGCCCTCTCGCGCTGCGACACCGACAATCACCAGGCTGCACGCCCTCTTAGGGCCCTCGTTCTAGCTCCTTGACGAGATCCGTGTCGTCACAGCCAGAGACAAGGAGGTGGGTCGGCTTCACCAGCAACTCCAGGACATGTCCCTCAGGGCACCATGGCGCGAGCTCGATGCCCTTCTGCTCCATGACTCGCATGTCTTCGTGCCGGCACAGCACGACCTGCGCCACTAGGTTCTTGCCTTGGCCCATACAGCCGGCCATGAGGGGACACATAAGACCCAACATTGCCTGCGTGTGGACTTCTACATCCCTGGCCACTGGGCACTTGTCCGGGACTACGAGTCCGTGCGTGCCTCACGGTGCCAGTGCAACAAGACAAAGACGCTACAGCCGGCTAGCCTCCTCCAGCCCCTCGACGTGCCGTGTGGCCGATATTTCGATAGACTTCATTGAGGGCCTACCCAAGGTCCATGGGAAGTCTGTCATCCTCAGCATCGTCGACTGCTTCTCCAAGTACGCGCTTCATCGCCCTCAGCCACTCATACTCAGCCACCTCGATCGTTCGCGCCTTCTTTGAGGGCATCGTTCGTCTTCATGGCTTTCCCACCTCCATCGTCAGTGATTGTCGCTCCCCGATACCTGTCCTGTTAAGAACCGATATCGAAGCCAACGGAGGTTGTCGAATAGCAACTTCGAGGCCCCCAGGAGCGCACGTAGCAACTCCTCTTCAGGATCTTTGCGCTGAGTTACATACACATTTCCAATACAATGCAATCCAGACAACTTAATCACATACACACTTTAGTCTCCCACTCATTCTTGAAGCATAATTGATAAGAACATATAACTCAGGGATATAAGGTTATCGCTAAGTCTAGTACCCCAGGATACTCTAAGTAACCATTCTTGTCACTCATCTACCCGTCGAGTTATATGCAGCTCATATTGGAGGACGCTACTCCAAGGTCTGCTAACCGCTACCTTCACCGAAGCTAGCTCTGGGAAGAGACTCCGACTACCTGCAAAACAACTTAATAGCTGCACCATGAGTACATTTCGTACTCGCAGGACTTAATTCCAACACATAGTATTTGGTGGATGCACAGGGTAGTTATCGGGTATTTGTGTAAGTGCGGAAAGCTATGCAGTTTATCAAGAATATGACATGCTATGCTCGACAGAAAGGTAAAGCAGTTATCAGTATACCAAAGTGTTCATAATAATCATCAACGCTACCATGGGTATAAAAAGTAAGAATAACCGAATGGTTCCATTTCGAGGGACTCCAGGCTTTCAAAACTCTGCAGAGGTGTACAACTGTACCCACACGGAGAAATGGGACTAACCTCCATACACCGGGCCCGGTAGTAAGGGTTGCCTCACGTTCTCCAATCTTTCCCTAATCCAGCCCAAGTGTCACATGAAAGGTTCGAGCGAGTTCCCGGTCAATGTCCCGGACATTCCCGACCGACACCACCCCTCTTGCTAGTTTCATGGATAAACAGGTCGCAACTAGTTACTTGGCTTGTCGACCCCATTCTTGACATGTGGTCTGTACGGGTGGTTACTTAGACTTACGTATCCCAATACACAGTCCTTACTGCTCCATGAGCTATGTCGTCTGAGATCCCACACTCACGATGACCTACCGCTCGCATGATCAAGATATCCAAGTGATCATCAAGATTACTATATTAGGGTCCTTAGTCCTTAGCCAGATTAGTTAGGTAAGTCAAGTTGTACCCTCATTGGTTTTAGTAGTTAATTATCTAGGTGTAGCATCCTACACGCGTGAGTATGAGTTCCCTTCTCATGCTTGACTTCTACCATTGCCCCACAACTAAGAAATAAGCATTAAGCATCCCATTCCCATTGTTTAGATGAGAGGCTTCTACAGAATATTAGACTACTCTAAGTGTAGTGCAAGAGTGATCATTATCTAACTCTACATGCAATGCATAACTCATAATGCAACTTGATAAGTATCCAAACTAGGGTTTATAGTAGTGGGGTGCCTGCCTGATAGTGCTGCCGATCCTGACGACTCCATGCTACGGCAACTCGCACACGATCCTCATGAAACGAGACATCCAAGCCTAAAAGGAGAGATTCCGAGGATTGGAGACGAGACGATCGCACGATAGATAAGGAAACTACGAGTTCTACTTGGGTCTTGGGAGACATCTACTGCTATAGGGTATAATCTAATCTTCGTGACTTGTTGGGTGCACTAGCTGATTAACCTTCTTGATCACTGTGATAGTCGGACACTCCATCCTACTAACGGGCGCTCCACTGCTGTACCGGGTGCTGAGACAGGTTGACTCTGGGTTGGCTCTGTATTGCTTGGCAGACGCTCCGTGGGAACCATGGAGACTCCGATAGTAACTGGGCACTCTCGGGTTACTGGGTTACTCTGTGCCTATAAATCATCGGATACTCCGACACTTGGGACGGACAATAGGTGCTCTCGGGTTCTCAGGTTATTGGTTCAGTATAATTCATCGGACACTCCGCCATGATGACGGATGCTCCGATACTCTCGCTCATCAGAGAACTCAGGTTGCTGGTGACTATGCTTCAGGTTTGGCGGACACTCCGTCCTACCGACGGACACTCCGTTAATCGGGCGACAGAACCTATGCTCTTGGGTTCTTGGGTAAAGGCTTGGGGATTCATGCCTAGATCTTCAGTGATGGACTTCGAGCATGTGTAAGACATCTCTTATGCAACTTAGGTGGCTTGCTAGGTTCAGGATACTTAGGATTAGGGCTTCAGTTAGCTAACGCAACCAACGACTTACTAAGCTAAGAGAGACCTCGATAAAGAAGGGAGATTGAGCTACAACATACTTGGTTCTCATCCTTGAAGGGTCTCTTACCAAGCAATCCCCGTGATCCATACATGCAAGAGAAGAAAACTTGGGTTAGGGTTTGGGGATTGACCTCAAGATGGTGAGAAGAGAGAGCTCTTGAGCTAACCATGGGATGGGAGATGGTTGAACTCCATGATCCTGACCCATAGCTCCTCTTGCTGTCCTTGGTGAGCTGGATCCACCTTCTCTTCTTCATCCTCTCCACTTTCTCACTCTAGTTCTTGCTTTCTCCTCCTTGCCTTTCATTCTAGAGAAGAGGGAGATGAGAGAAATGGGGAGAGTGAATGGAGCTGAGGTTCAGGGGTTGGGATATTTCTCCACTTCGTGCTGACATGTGGGCCATGTTGGGTCAATGGGTGATAGGACATTTCCCACTCTTTCTGAAGTCGCTGCATTCTTGTTGGATGATCCGATAGTAGCTGCGGGTTGTCCGGTAGGTTACTGCTTGTTGATTCTAAGTTTTGGAATCTGATCCTTCCAAGCTCAAGGTCACGTGGACGTCCATAACCACTTTAGTTATTCTTGATTGCCACGACATCCGAAGTTGGGTCCCTCGAGTGACATTTTCCTTTGCTAAGCGTTCGGTTGACTCCGGTTGACCAGAAGGGTGAGAGCTTATGGGGTAACGAAACTTGGGTCGTTACAGCGATCGTGACCCGGTCTTCACCAGCCACCTGTGGCACGACCTCTTCAACATGGTGGGTGTCAAACTTCGCATGAGCATGGCCTTCCACCCCTAGACAGATGGTGAGTCAAAGGTCGTCAACATGGTCATCATCTTGTACCTCCATTGAGCAACGGGGGATCATCGCGTGCCTGGGTCCACTAGCTACCATGGGTGTACTATTGCTACAATACTTCGTTCCACACGACGTTGCGCGCCACTCCTTTTTAGGTGGTGTATGGCCGCCCACCACCGCCCCTGCTGCCACACACAACAGATGGAGGCAGTGGATGTCCTCCTGCGTGACTGCGATGACATCCTTGCCGAGGTTCATGAGCGTATTCTCTAGGCTCAGTGGTACGCCAAGCACTACTATGACACCCACCATCGTGAGCTCGAGTTCGCGGTGGGGGATTGGGTGTGGCTCCATCTTCTTCATCGACCGACCCACACTCTCGGGACCTGGTCCAACGGGAAGCTCGGGCCACGCAACACAGGACCCTTCAAGGTGCTGGAGCGCGTCGGGCAGGTGGCCTACCACCTTCAGCTTCCAAAAGGCGCCCGGCTCCACGACGCCTTCCATGTGGGGCTGCTCAAGCCTTTCTGCAGGGACCCTCCGACGACTACCACCGGTGCCACCCACGCACAACAGACGGCTACTGCCCGCGCCGGAACGTGTCCTAGGTGCCCAACTCCATCGGGGTGCCTGGCACGTCCTCGTGCAGTGGCAAGGCCTGCCCAGCGACGATGCCACTTGGGAACTGCTAGGACGAGTTGTTTGAAGATGCAGGGAGTGATGTTATGACCAGCGTTACATTCAAGCATCAGAACTGCGCCAGTGGCTAGGTGCACCGTGCACGGCGCAGCAGAGGGGCCAAGGCCAAGGATTTATTTCCTTTAGTCTATTTCCCTTTTACTTCCATAAAAATAGGATCTTGATTGATTTGTTAGTAGAGAATAAATACCTCTAAACTGTTATTGAGTAAATTAAGCAAGGCAATTATCTTGTAGGGCTTCCTGGCCTTTTTCTGTGTGACTCTCTCTCTCTCTCTTGCTTGTCCTTCCCTGCTCGCCCTCATGGCACCAACACGCTGCCCTGTGTTTTAGCCCCTGCCTCCGATCTCCTACCCCTACAACCTCTGCAGTAGCATTAGGATCACCGATCCTATCAACATGTAAGCTCTAACCAAGCATTAAATTTGATCCTTCTATTAGATTGGTAGGGCCGATACCCCTTATGAATGCCCTGGATAGGCTGACCAACAGATCTCCAAGTCTCCAAGTATTTTGCTATCGATTTTACCTGAGAATGCGAGTGTCAATGCTGAATTCAAAACTTAAACCTAAATGTATAAGTTACATGAATTACTAGAAATATAGCAGCTAAGCTACACTTAATTTGCCTTGCAGGGCCAGGTTGGAGCCATCTCTAGCAAAAATTTGATGAAAGGCAAGGTGCAGAGGACCAAAAATCAGCAGTATTTCTTCTATGTTACCTTAGCGTCTTATTCGTTCAATATGAATCGACGGCTTGGCATGTGCTTTATCCGTTGTAACCCCAATGTGAGTTCAAGATCGATATGGAAGCATTTGTACCAAGGGCGCCGGTGTTGGACTCACTCGAGGGCATGTGCCAGACACAGTAAACTCGAGAAAATAACATTCCTCATATACTACTTTTAAATTTATAAATTGAAATATAAGTCTGTGGGCATAAAACATGCTGTTAATGTGAATATCATATTATCATATCATCGTAGAAGCATTTATTAGAGATTGTGTTGACACTCAAAATTGACCAAAAGAGGCAAACATGGCTTGTATGTAGAGAAAAGAAGTCTAGTTACCGGTTACTAACTCTTTAGATTCAGAATCCAAAACAACGTGGGGTGATGCCCGATCCAAAAGACGAAGAGTCTCACCTGGTGTTCTACTTGATAAAGTTGAAGATGCACGGGGATTGAAATCTTCCGGATCTTCTTCTGTTGGGGTCTCTTCTTTCCCTTGTCGATGGGGCTGCGTCTCCATTGTTGTGTCCAATGAATCCTCTAAATCAAGCAAAAATCAGTCATTCGAAATCTGTCCATGCAATGTAATAGTAGCTTCCTCAAAATCTAATAAGAATAACGATATTTTTTTCAAGCAAAAATCACAAATTACTCCCCTCAAGTTTGGCCTATATCGAGATAACCCCAAAACTAACATTGGTTCAATTTACTCCCTCCAACTATTTCAGGTTGGTCCAATGTAATGAACCCTCTAAATCAAGGAAAAAGCAGTCGTTCGAAATCTGTCCTTGCAATGTAATACTAGCTTCCTCAAAATCTAATAATAATAACTATATTTTTTCATAGAAAAATCTAAATTACTCCCCTCAGTTTGGCCTATATCGAGATAACCCCCTAAACTAACATTGGTTCATTTTACTCCCTCCAACTATTTCATTTGGTCCAATGTACAGCTTAAAGAGATTTTTCTTTTTTGTTTGTCTGTGTACAAATTTTGTTTTAGTTTCAAATTTTGAGAGGTGACAGAGAGCATTATATTTTATGTTAGAAAAATACATTATGAATTTTTCATCATTCTGTTTTGTACAATATTGTATCTCTACTGTTAATTTATTATTAAATTTCCTATGCTATAAAAATAGTGGTGAAAAATTAAGATATACTTTCTAACATATTATGATGTCCTCTATCACCTCACAAAATAACATATTAAACCTCAACTTATACGTGGACAAACAAACAATAAATTCTTTTAAGGGTAAACTAGACCAAGTGAAATAGTTGGAGGGAGTAAATTGAATCAAATGTTAGTTTAGAGGGTTATTTGGACATAGGCCAACTTAAAGGGAGTAATTTGAACCTTTTCCTTTTATTCATAAATAATACCCATAATGACATGTAGGCTCTAAACAAGCATTAAATTTGATCCTTCTATTAGATTATTCGGGCCAATTCCTCTTTTGAATGCCATGGATAGACTGACGAACAGATCTTCAAGTATCTGGCTATCGATTCTACCCGAGAATGCGAGTGTCAATACTGAATTCAAAACTTATACCTGAATGTATAAGTTACATCACTAGAAATCTACCACCTAAGCTGCACTTAATTTGCATTGGAGGGCCAGGTTGGAGCCATCTCTAGCAAAATTTTGAGGAAAGACAAGGTGCAGAGGACCAAATATCAGTATCTATGTTACCTTAACATCATATTGGTTCAATATGAATTGACGGCTTAACATGCGCTTTATCCATTGTAACCCCAATGTGAGTTCAAGACTGATACGGAACCATTTGTACCAAGGGCACCGTTGTTATTGGACTCACTCGAGTGCAAGTGCCAAACACAGTAAACTCGAGAAAATAACATTCCTCATATAGTACTTTTAAATTTATAAATTGAAATATAAGTCTGTTAGCATAAAACATGTTGCTAATGTGACTATCATATTATCATATCATCGTAGAAGCATTTATTAGAGATTGTGTTGACACTCAAAATTGACCAAAAGAGTCAAACTTGGCCTGTATCTAGAGCAAGTTTCGCTAACCAGCTAAACTGGTTTTGGAACTTTCTCAAATTGCATATTAGATTTCACCATTGCGTTCCTCTCGACGAAAGAATCAAAATGGATATATAGAAGGCCAAATTTGACGTCCAGATGAGGAAATTACACTTCTGGAACCCGTAGAAACTAGCTAAGGCTTTGTTTGGATACCCTCATATCTACTTCAATCTACATGTGTTCAGGTGGATTGAGGTGAAACTTAAATAAATTTACATTACAATCCACCTCAACACTTGTGGATTGAGACGATCCACATGTGTTGAGGTGGAATGAAGTGTAAATTAATTTAAGTGTCACCTCAACACCTGTAGATTGAGCTGGTTTTGGCAGCCCAAACCAAATTTGAGTTATTTTGACACAATTTGTAAGGGATTTTGATCCCCATGAGATAAGTCCACCTCACGCTACAAATACAAAAGATCATGGTAAATTTCGCCCAAAAGGATGTTTACGTAAATCTAGTCCCACACCCAAAGGACTAGTGTGTCCGGATCGCTCAGACCACTTGAGGATGGAACTGTATCAAAGCAGGGAAAACCAGATTAGCAAACAATTTCTTCATAGAGCGGCTAGACAATCTAAATTATAGCAATTTCACATATCCAACCACAACATTTTACTGTGTTAGCAGCATTTTGGAAAACAAGCAACTGGCCTCACTACATGTCAATGCAAACATATCTAAATGTTTAAAGCCAGCCTGTGGGGATACCTGCTGACTAATGAACTGTATATGGTAAAGAGTCCTTATCTTCTTCCTCAAAATAAAATATTGATTAAATAAAATAAGGAGCATTACCAGCTGTGCACTCAACATTCTCAGAACTATATCCAAACACATTTGCAGATGAATCTGTATTCTCCATAGCTATCTGGTCAATTCAATGTAAAGGTTAAGTTAGAAACAAAAACGCCAGTACTGATTATATCACTTTTAAAACATAGAAGAAAGATTTTGAAACTTTGATCATTTAATTCACATTTACACAAAAGGGTATTTAGATTTGTGAATAGAAATTGAACTTATAGACTTGCCATCAAAGTACTGTCATTTAACTAGGAAAACGTAGCAGACTTCTGACTATTGAACTTCACTAGATCCGTAACTGTCTAGTTAACACTCACTAAGATTGTTAACTGATTTTAAAAATAGTTGAACTAGTTTTTTTTAAAAAAATTACCTGTTAGGATCCAAAAGTTGTCAAATTAGGTTCAGAAATTATTGGCATCTAATTGTGGAACCACAGTTTAGAAACTGGTGCAGTTTTTAGAATTTGTTAGACTCCATAAAAACTGGTACCCAGTTTTCCAAAAATGTTAAGCGATAATCACTAAATAATTATCTAGTTGATTATTTGAACTTACTGTTTCCAGGTACTAGTATGAAGTTATGCCTTCTTTCTTTTTGGTGCTAAAAATGCTAATGAAGTCTGCTCTTCATGCCAATGAAACAGAAAAGAGAAGTTTACCGGCTCAAAGGGATTGCTTGCTTCTTGCTGTGGATTTGCCCTGTCAGTGGTACCCTTTCTTGTTTCTGGGGTCTCAGGAATTTCTTCAGCATCTGTTTCCCCAACAATACCCTCAAGGTCGCTGCTCTGAACCATGTGGCTAGCCAAACAGGAATGTTTATTGTTCTCTGTAGAGACAATAATATGTCTGGAAAATAAGAGTGCAAGCCTTGAATCATCGGTCAACACAAACTTGAGATTTGTCATCTTATTTACAATATCAGGAAATGATTTCTTGAAACCACAACCGGTGAGGTCCAATGTATGAAGCCTCCTTAAATTGATTAAAGTTTCTGGTAGCTCAAGGGAAATATGTGACAGATTCAGATTCTCCAAATTTAATAAGTTGCCAAGAAACTGAGGTGACTCTTGAAGCCCAAAGCAGCCTTCAAGGTTCAAGACCCGGAGAAAACAAAGATCACCAAAAGATTTTGGCAGCTCCTGTAGACTGATGCAACCTGCTAGGTTCAGAATTTCTAATGTTTTTAAATTACCGAATAAGTGAGGCAATTGCTTAAGCATAGAACAGCTTTCTAGGTTCAGGAACATGAGAGAATAGAGTTCATGGAAGGATTCTGATAATTGCTCCAGTCTGGAGCAACCTGATAGGTTGAGATCACCTAAATTTTTTAAGCTACCGAGTGATTGAGGCAATTTTTCAAGTTCAGCACAACTCGAGAGATCCAACAATTGCAGTGCAGAAAAACCACAGAGGGTTTCAGGTAGTTCACTAACTCCAGAACAACGTGACAGATTAAGGTGTTCTAGTCCCTTGAGATCTCCAAAACTCCGAAGCAAGTCTCTAAGGTTGGGACATTCTTGCAGATTCAAATATTTTAGCTTCTCAAATGGTCCAATGGGATCTTGTGGTACACTGACAGAAGTTTTTGAAAGATCCAGTGCCTCAAGATTCTGCAAACTTCTCAGTTCAGATGGTAATGACTGAATTGCTGAGTGAGAAACATCCAAGTATTTCAGGTTCTTCAACTGGCCAACAGAAGAGGGTAATTCAAGAAAGGAACATCCACTGAGGTCCAATACATTCAAGTGCCTCAGTGCGGAGAGGGCTTCTTCAGGGAGTTTTCTTCCTTTGCAGCCTTTGAAACTTACTGCCCTAGCCCTGGTGAGGAAACCTTTTGGAATTGTTGAAGCTTCAATGCATTCTAACAATAGGGCATACCGGATAGTTACCTTTTTTTTGCTCCTAACAGGTGCTATTTGATCTTCCAAAATTATGAGCTCATCACACGACAGATATCTGGCAAAGCTATGCACCAAGCTGTGCATTTCAAGCACATTTTTACCATTGGTGAGGACCATACCATTCGCCTGATATACAAAACACTTAATCATGCGCTTGACATGAAAATAAATATCTACCTACAATTTTTCAACTAGTCTCAGTTTGAGATTAGAGTATGGCTACACATACAAACATCTGAGTACAACATAATATTCAATGGTTCAAATCACTTGGGTGAAGACCTATAAACACATAAAGTTTTTTTTTGATGAATTCAGGAGGGGTTTCCCCCTACTGTCCTTTATTAATAAAAAGAACAAGTCTTTACAAAAGGTGTCACAAGACAAAGAAGGTAATGAAAAAAATAAGCAAAATTACACATAGATGCATTGTTGTAATTGAGCTGTAGTTTATGGTTGTGTGCAAAGCATTTCCCAAAAGTTCAAAGAATATTCAAAAAAGGTTAGTCATCAATAGATACTGTATGCATTTGGATCTGGTTAATTCAGGTATTTAATTATCTTTTAAGTTAATGCTCTTAAGCTTTTATCAATGAAGTTGTATAAAAATCAAGCGATCCATGAAGACAATAGGAAAAAGGGTTTTGTGATCAAGAAAAACTTGAATCCACAATTATTTCTGTTCACCTTGATTTTAATTGCATGGTAAGTAGATTTTGGGAGTTTCAAGTTGTTTGGATTATTTCTTACTTTTTTCCATGCCCTCTACTGGCTATTTATTTTGTTCAATGCACATAAACGCTATTAGTGCACATCATTGCTTTAAGTAAAAGTAAGGTGCCTGGAGTGAGGTTGTGATCTTTGTACGGGGCCGATTTTTTCCTCTCTTAATACAAAGGTACGCAGCTGTCCTGCGTAGGAAAAAAAAAAGGTTTCAAATATATCATAGCTAGCCTTAGCTCTGACTGCACTTGCACTGCACACAACAAGGATAACAAAAACAACTACAACACTCAGTGTTATGATCCTTAGATCATTTGGGATAACCACTGCCAGGAAGATCGCCGGACAAAGTCAGCGTAGAGGGAGACTAGAGTGGAGAAATTGGATTAATTCTTTTTCATTGCCTGATCAAAAGGAGACACCCACCTCATTCTTATATAGATGAGAGGAGACTTGACCCCTAAGAAACTAATCTTTAGAAATAAGGAAGTAATTAACCTGATCTAATCTAATCTCTTTCCTAATCCTTATCCCTTGCCATGAGAGGCAGCTGGGCTGGCCCTCCGGCCACCCATAACACTCAGTGCTACGCTTGATCCCACAGCTAGTTGACCCTCCAGCCCCCATCATCGCAAACTAAACATGCCTCATCTTTGGACATAGGGAGTAGGAAGTCCACAATGTTTAGTGTCAAACAGTTGGACACACTTATTATACGGTGTTCCCAAATCAAGCAACCACCAATGGAATCAAAGCTCCATCTCAATTATCTTGTCACTATATTGCTAGCTGAAACTTCGTGAAGAAAATGGGTTCATATATGATCCATTTAAAAAGGAGAACACAGTAGTGAAGCAAATGAAAAACATGAAATATCCGTCCTCCCCTCTAAGCAGCACTATTCCACATCTAAATGTAGCGGTTTATTCTATACCCAAAATTCAATACTGACAAAACGATCGTGACTACTGAACTGAATGTACTGTACTACTGAACCACGTTTATTAGCAGGCTGTCAGTAGTCGTGCTCAGTTGTTGCTACTCAAATTGCATTCACGCATTTGGTCTAGCTACATTTTCTACTAAGCGTGACTATTGGCAGCCTGCTAGTGAAACATGTGTCCATGTTCACGATCAATTGTGTCAGGGTGTGGTAGAGGCTGGAACTTTGTTCCCTTATCTAAAAAAAAATTGTGTCAGGGTGTAGAATAAAACGCTACACCTAGCGTGTAGAGTAGTGTTGAATCAATTAAGTTATATCCATAAAAATGGAAATCACAAGGGATAAATCACTTTCTTCAGACGCAATATGATCGGAGTACATGAAATGTGTTTAACCTAGTATCCTTCTGAAAAATACAACAACTTATTGTTGGTTGAAAACTAACCCTGTCACACGATGAATTGCGCTTCTACTTTACCTAGAAGACAAATTTCAGATTGTCCTAACACATCCTCTGTACACAAAATACTTCTGGTTATTTTTGTAACATCATAGATTTCCAATGTGAAATTCAAGCGGCTGTTCTTAATTAACATCATAGTCTTGTAGCCAAGATATCAGCAAGAGGAAATTTTTATCGTACTACTAGATAAAATGACTTTAAATGAAAACATGCAAAGCAGAACCAGATATACTGGGGATTCAGTGATGCTGATATTGATGTTTTTCTACCAGTAAGTGATGTGCTATTCTCTATCAACTGTTACAAATTTGCACTTCTCTCTTTTCCACCATTCTGTATTGTCTTTTCTTTTTTTCTTCCATTTCTGCCAGATAAAGTTGTAATACCATATTGCTTTCTTCCCTAGCTCTTCTCGTTTTACACATGCTTAGTCGGATTGGATTGGATACCACATGCATAGTGTTTTCATTGAGAAAATAAAAAAGGAATCCGGCAATATTTTGTCTTTATTGAAAAGTTTGATAGTAAAATCATAGGATGGCTGTTGATGCAATTAAAATAGAACAAGGGAAAGAACCCTAATGAATTAGCAAGTAAAGATAGGATGTCATTTTGTTGAAAAAGACACATTGACTCTCTTTGGTTAAAACTGTAAAAATGAAGAATTTTTTCTATTTTGTATGGATGGTTGTTTTTAAAGTCACAATTATTATGAAGTGCCATCTTGAGTATAGGGAACTTTTGGGTCATACCGAGCATGGCTCTGGAGCTTGAAGAAAGAATACTGAGAGAAGGGTCTGGATATAATTCTTCCCTTGCACATATGGAGATAAGATCCCGTGATTGGATCCAAGCATGTCAAGTGCACTCCACTGCCAAATAAGCTTTTCTGTATCAATATGAAATCCTTTGGGGAAGATGGACAAATATCCAAGGCATGATTTCAATTGTGATGGCATTCTATAGTAAATTTTTTTGAGTGGTTGGAACATTTTAACTTTGGCCACTATTCGTTTCTCCAGATGCCATAGTTCTTTGTTGTTTGCATGTTTCACAACATTTTTACCCGTTGCATGCAACACTGAATTCAAAGAATGAGCAACTATTGGCATGCCTTGACACAGCCTGACAACATGGTCCCTGTTTTCTTGATCTTCGGATGCAACTCCAGAAAATATTGTCCAACAGTCACTGTCAGATAAAAGGCCTAATTTGTAGGGTGAAACGGTATTAAATAACTTGGCAACCTCTTCACTGGATGTTGTGACTATTACTGAACAAATCACAGTGCTCATCATTTCCTTTAGCTCACCAAGTTGGTTTCTATCCATGCTCCAGAGATCATCTAGCACAACAAGACTTCTTTTATCAGTAAGAACTTCTCGAAGAAGATTCCTTAGGGTCCACTTGTTCTTTTGCGACGGTCCTTCCTCTTTTTTGGCAGCTTGTGAGATTATACCATTGATAATATAACAAAGATCAAAGCTCATATTAAGACTGATCCATATATGGTGATCAAACTTGAAGTCATCTCCCCGGTCGTTGAAAATTAGCCTTGCTAGAGCTGTTTTACCAATTCCAGAAAGGCCAACTATGGGAATGATGGAAAATGGGCCAGCATCGTTTATTATTTTTGTTATATTTTCCTTGTCATTGTCCCTTCCAATGATTGAATTTAAGTCAGAAGAATCAGGCCCATCACTTGTCACCAGATCTGGCTTACTGTGATGAAGTAACCAGAATATGATGGACTTTTCTGATTCACGGTCCAGCTTTTTCCTCACCATCTTCATTCTGGAGGCCATGGTAGAAGGCAAGAAAGAAGGACCTGATGAGCAACAGAATACCTCCTGCAAATTCCATTTCAATTAGGGCACATGCTCTCACGATTTCTCACTAAAATAATATTTTCATAAATATTTTCCTAGAAGGAATGCACTTCGTGTAATATTTTCTCCGGGAGATATCTGTATAGAGTTGGATTCACTAATATATATATATATATGGAGGCCGAATTCAATGCACATACAAATAAGACATTTGAACATTACTAAGAGATAATTTTTCTGTTTTTTCTAAAGGGAAAAATGATAGAGCTATTAAATTAAATGTAGAAAAATAGTTGAAATAATGGAATATGTATTATTCATCAATCAGATAAGATACCATCAGCTATAACTATAAAGGGCATTGAGGTTCTTCCACACTCAGGACAAACAATCTTTTTATAGAAAATTAGGATTGCCAAACACCTAGATTCTCCAGCCCAAGATTCTCTAAACAGCTAGTTCCCTAGAAAGGCTCCACTGTGTTGGATATAATCCTTGTGTCTATTGTTTATCTAGCTAGTATAGTATATTATCTTTTGCTAGCTGCCAACATATATATGTGTAAGTCGGCTATTTTTCCTTAGGTAGTAAGAATAGGCAGCTGTCTCTAAAGTTTGCAAGTCAATAGTACAATTTAAACTTTGCTTGCAGAAGCTGTATAGGGGGATAGGTTAGGTGAAAACTAGCAGCTATCTAGTAATAGTATTCAAATCTTTTCTTTTATTAGTAGCTGGGACAGTAGAACTTGCAGCAGTAGCAGCAGTAAGGTCGGCTCTACAAACCGACTTCATAAAAGGAAAGCCAGTTTGCTTTAAAACAGAACATATGTTCTAAACTCCAGCTACTCTACTCACCACTATGCTTAGGGATGAAAACGCTACGGATATTTTCCGACCGTATTCGAGACCGAATCCGTTTAGAGGGGTTTTAATCCGTCCATATCCGAGTCTGGATATTTAACATCCGATACTGTATTCGTATCCGAATATTTAAATCACATATTTATGATGTCGATATCCAATCGTATCCTATCCGGCATTTTTTATACTATCCGTATTTGAATCCGAATCCGGATATAAATATGAAAACAAATACGATATCAGTGATATCCGTCCGTATCCGATCCGTTTTCATCCCTAACTATGCTTATCGCACTATTAAGGTTCTATTTGGATCCTATCGTTTAAAATTTAGTCACATCACTTTAGCTCTTGAGGCTTCAACAGAAAGTCTAAGTGATGTCTAAACTTTAACCAACTTCTTCATAAAAAAATACCATTAGTTTATTAGACCAGACAAGTAAGCTAAAATGTCTAAAATTTAACTTTTAACTTTAGCTAATTAAACTTGAGACCATTAAGATCAAATATGGCCTAACACACTGAAATAAGCTGTCCGGGTAGAGCCTGGACAATTCTAGCTTTATATTATAATCAGGTTGTATCACTGGATTGTCGCATTGAATGACAGAAGCCTGGTAAATGAGGCTGCGTCATTGAAAAAGGCCGCGTAGGCTGTCCCTTGTGCAGTCGATTCGCAGAGAATGAGGTGGGCACAGAGAAAAGTAGCATTGGAGTAGCTTTTATCCATGTGAGGCATGCGGTTAGTGTAGTTTATCTCCTTCGTTTTTTTAGGTGCCTTCTATGTTTAGATGGCTGGCTGGCTTAATCCCTAGCCTTTCATTGTTAGCGCATGGCTGGCCGAGTCCTTCCCTGGTCTTGATTCTATAAACCAGGTAGAGTACGTGCAGCCTCTCACTTTGCATGTGCCTGCGCTCCACATATATATCCCCTGGTCTTCATTCTATAAACCAGGTAGAGTATATGGAGTGCGCACTATATATTTGTATTCTTGTACGTCAGCTGTATACAAGCACAAGCATGTTTGCGCTATGCCGCTATCATGGTATCTCAGACCGTTACGATCCCGTGACCACTTGCTTCTGCTAAACCTCACCTGCCTGCGCAGTCGCCATGGCCCCTGGTGACCCTCCGTCCGCTCCCACCGCCATTGATGCCCAGCAGCATGCCGATGACGCGGCCGCACAGGAGAAGGCCCACCAGCACCTGATTGACGCTTTCGGTATTTGAGGACCGGCAACTCATCACGGGGTTACCTGGGACGATGGTTGGTAGGCTTCGATGTACGCTGAACTTGGCGGTAAACGCAAGAGACAATGATTTATACTCGTTCAGGTCGCGATGTGCGTAATATCTTACGTCTAGTGTGGTGTGTAGCCTTTTGCGTTGGATTGGTTTGCACTATGTAAAAAACAGTCATATCTACTAGCGTCCCCTATAGACGCCGAATGAACACGCGTCTGTGATATGAGTTCACAGACGCACGTTCCCAACAATGCGCATTCCCAACACGTGTCTGTAGTAAGTCGATGGGTCAACATGCGTTTGTGATAACTCGTTAATATATATGTTGGCGGGTCAACACGTGTCTGTGATAACTTGTTGCTACCGACATGTGTTCAGAAGCTGCGTCTGTAATTACGGGAACATGTGTTAGAGATATCTTATGAGAGACGCGGCCTAATAAACATGTGTCACACATACTTTGTTCACGGACCTGAAAAAATTATTGAACGTAATTGATGGACATACTTTGTTCTGGCGGCACTTGCCGGTCTCATAACATATTGGAAAAAGTCTACTTAACCCTCTTAGAAAACGGCCTGGCTGATCGAGTGGTCAGTGCAGGCTAAGTATCTCTCCCTTGGGGTGGTCAGAGTTCGAGTCTCAAGGGACTCACTCTTTATTTGTGGCTTCTGCTGCAGTGACTAAGGGGAAAAATCTCCCTCGTCTGCCCTACATCCAAAGCATAGGTCTATGGCTAGCTCACCTCACGGAGCTGCAGTGTCGCTGTATATGGGTAGGGCAGGGGTTTCGGGGATTTTCTCAATCTGCGTGAGAAGATCTTCTTAAGCCGAAATACCTGGGGCTGTCTAGCCACCGCGGATCGAGTTTTTTTACTTAACCCCCTCAACTATTGATGGTTGTCTACTTCACCCCCTCACCTATAAAACTAGATATTCTACCCCTCAAACTATTGAAAACCGTCTAAATAACCCCCTGAGGCGGTTTTGCTAACGTGGCATAATAAAAAGTCTATATAACCCCCTAACATATCAATTGTTGACTGCATGACCACTTCAACTATAAAACTTGATATTATAGTCCGTAAAGCATCAAATAATGTTCAAATAACTCATCAGATGGTATTTAGGGTCGTTCGGAGACTATATCCCGCCACACTGGCCTAAACACACATGCTTACATGCAAGCCATTTGTTGCCTCCACCTCCCTACTCTTTCTAGACTCACCCACCACCCAACGAGTAGCATGTGACATCTTGTCTCCTGCTCCACCTCCCATCACTCGTCAATGGCATTGAGCTCAAGCACGCCACGCCTACATCGTTGTCGTTCAACCCCTCCCACATCCTCCATTCGGTCATCCTTCAATTTTTAGTAGCCATAGGAGGAGAAAGCGAGAGGGGGTGAGGATGTGGGAGGAGCCGGATATGACAAGGACGCAAGCATAGTGGATGTGCTCAATGTCGTTGAGTGCATGAGGTGGAGTAGGAAACAAGACAGTGCTCATTGGGCGGTAGCACAAGCCTGGAAAGAGTTCTGAAAGGGAGACAGCTGATGGGCCTATTTGCAAGCATAGTGCTTAGGCCAGTGTGGTGAGATACGGTGTCCAAACGACCCTACATGACCATCATTTGAACATTGTTAGATGCTTTAAGGGTTACAATATATCACATTTTGTAGTTGAGGGGGTCATGCAGTTAACCCTTGATATGTTAGAGAGTTATATATATATATATTTTTAATATATCACATCAGTAAAACCACTTTCAGAATCGCCTTAGGGGGTTATTTAGACGGTTTTCAATAGTTTGAGGGGTAAATGCCTGATTTTATAGGTGAGGGGGAGAAGTAGACAACCACCAATAGTTGAGGGGGTTAAATAGACTTTTTCCATAACGTAATAGAAATTGGGACCTATAAGTCTCTGTACTTAGTAAAAGGCTTTGTTCCATGACTTATGCAATGATAGTGATGATACTATTGAATCCTTGAATATGAATACAGAAGTGAGGCTCATGTCCCAAAATTCCCAAGTAGTTTTAGCCATGAATAAAATATGATCACTTTTTTGTCTTTTTTGATTGACACATGACATATATGTATAAAATAAACAGCAGTTTTGCCGAAACACCGTTTGTCAGGGCATAAGCTAATCCTCACAAGAGGGGGATGATAGGGCCGGGAATCATTCAATTCTTGCTTGTGAGTAATATTGCCGAGGTAATTGAGCAAGGATAATTCACATTATTCCATTATGTTTGGATCTAATTATATTCAATCGTCACCATGGTGCACAGGGGAATCATACCTATACCTTGTCTATGACCAACATTGACAAGGTAATTCAACAAGCAAATCACTTTAATTCATGTCTTTCAATTTAGTTTGGATCTAATTATATTCACTGTTCACAACAGCACACAGGGGAATCATATGTACATAATCATTATGACCAACATTCACTAGGTACTTGCACAAGAGCAAATCACTTTTGTTGAAATGCTTCAATTCAGTTTGGGACTAATTATATTCACTCTGTGTTGCAGCCACTAGGGGCACATAGGGAGCTATCTGATGAAGCACAACTACCTCGTTTCATTATGTAAGTCCATGTATAGAGATCAGTGTCTTATTGTGTAATCAAGGGGCACCTTGGGTAGTACATCAGCTCATAGTGTCCGCACATTCTATGTTAGCGTGGATTGCTATTGTAAACTTTAAACTTATTCTTGGACATGATGTATGGATTTGTTGATTATATATGTATGGTTTGTTTAGTAGGCTATTAGGTTATATCTAAATTAATAAATATTGTGAAAACACAATATCATAACCAGATGCAATAACATTCCATCACTGAAGGTCATCAACGTCGGCTCAAAGATGCAATCATTCTGTCAGTGAAAGTCATCAATGCCAGCACAAACTACCACCGGTGATCTAGTAGTTATCACCACCAGGTTAGTGCATGACCTATCATTGATCAATTTTTTTTATCACCACTGGATTGGACCACTGCCCGGTGGTGATCAAACACTCATCACCACCGGACTGCACCGCTGACCGGTGGTGACCAAAACCTCATCACCGCCGTATCATGATGTAAACCGACAAGGGTTTAGGATCATCAATGCTGGATCAAAATTGTTACTTGGCGATGACCATGCCATCATCAAAGACAGATTAATCGTCAAATCGACGGTGTTAGCATACTATCACAACCGGTTTTCAACCGGCAGTGATGACCATGGTCGATATTTCACCGCCATCACTTGTGATGACCTTTCTCCACCGGTGATGGAGACATTTCACTGCCATCCCGATAATGTCTCCGCAATTACTACTCCACCCGAGGCATCTCCAGGTGCATTACACCGTCCAAGGAACATCCACATGTATTCCCTCATCTACTCGCTTCGGTCTGATTGTATTATTGTGTCCTGTGTTACACTACTACAGAAAAACTTTTGCGAGGCGTTTGGAAATAGGCCTCGGAGGCGAGGCGGACATTTCAACCGCCTCGGTTAATGCTTGGGATTAACCGAGGCAGGCATTTTTATTAACCGAGACGGTTACAATCAATCGCCTCGCAAAATAGATTTACCGAGGTGGTTAAAAATATCTGCCTCCTAAAATCTGTTAACCAAGGCGGGCCTTATAAGTGGCCCACCTCCAAAAATGCTTGCATTTTTGGAGGTGGGCCACTTATAAGGCCCGCCTCGGTTAATATGGCCAAGCCCACCTAGAATCCATCTCGGCCCAACTTGGCCCGACACCACGTCACAGTATATATATGCAAGAATGAAACCCTAGCCCTCACTCTCTCTCTCTCTCACCTGGCCGCTTGCGACCCTCAGTCTCTCCCTCGTGACAGCATCTCTCCCACGTGACTCTCCTGCAGTCCGGCTCCCTCTCCCTCTCTCGCGACTCTCTCCGCTCCGGCCTCCCTCTCCCTACCCACTCCGGCCTCCCTCTCCCTCTCCAGAGCCTGTGGCGCGGCCCCTTCGGCAGTGGTGCGACACCTCCTTAGGCGACGCCGTGGCGCGGTGGGCACGGCCCTCCTCCGATGACGGCGTGGCGCGGTGGGCGCGGCACGTCCTCCGGCGAAGGCGGGGCGCGGTGGGCGCTGCACCTCCTCCTTCAACGGCGGAGGCACGGCGGGCGGCCCCTCCCTCACCCTGGAGCACCTCCACCACCGCCCCCTAGCTGGATCCAGTGGAGGGCAACCGGATCCGGTGGCAGGCCCGCCCCCGGTGGTGGATCTAGGGCCGGCGCGCTTCCTGGCAGCAGATCCATGGCTGGCGAGGCCGGATCCGGCGGCGGGGCAGCTAGATCCGGTGGTGGGGAGGCGGATCCGGCGGGCGAGGTGGGCGGCGCTCCTCCTCCAGCTAGCAACGGCGGTGGTGGCCCATGGATGGGCTCGGCAGGCCCGTGGGTGGGCTCGTTGGGCTTGTCCATGGGCTTTGATTTTTTTTGTTTTTTTATTTGATTTACCAAGGCGGGTTAGCAACCACCTCGGTTAAGGCCACATTAACCGTGACCTTTTGGCCAAGGCGCTTGCAAAAACTGCCTCGGTTAACCCTTTTTGTCCGTCTCAGTTAAATTTTCTGTAGTAGTGTTAGTGCATAAAAGGAGATGAATGTGTTAGTCTCACAAACACAACAGAACCTTCGCACCTCCACCTTCTCTGTTCTTGTTGCTCCCGAGGATTATATTCCACATTCCACCTCCTGCATGCACAGAAGTTAGAAGAGCAGGCCTTCAGAACTACGCTCATCTGCGACACCTGCTCAAGTGTGCCGTTCTAGCCTCTGCGTGCATGGAAGTTGGAAGAGCAGGCCTCTGGAACCTATGTCCATCTGCAACGCCTACTCAGGTGTGCCATTCTAGCCTCTGTGCGCACAGAGGTTGGAAGAGGAGGCATCTAGAATCTATGCCCGTCTATGACACCTGTTTGGGTGTGCCGTTCCATCCTCTACACACACATAAGTTGGAAGAGGAGGAATCCAGAACCTATGCCCATTTACGACACCTGCTCAGGTGTGCCGTTCTGACCTCCGCACGCATAGAAGTTGGAAGAGCAGGCATTCAGATCCTAAGACCGTCTACTACACCTGCTCGGGTGTGCCGTTCCAGCCTTTGCGCGCATAGAAGTTGAAAGAGCATGCCACTGGAGCCTACGTCCATCTATGACGCCTGCTTGGGTGTGCAATTGCAGCATCTGCGTGCACATAAGTTGGAAGAGCAAGCCTCCAGAACCTACGTCAATCTGCGCCATCTACTTGAGTGTCACTACTACAGATAGGATTTGTAGCAACATGAGGTTCGCCTCTAAAAATGGTTTTTGAAACGAGATGCATGGTATTTTCACCCGCCTCTAAAAGTACCCTATTTTTAGAGACGACTCTAGATGCAGCCAGCTGAATCTAGAGTCGTCTTTAAAAATGTGCAGCATAGTAAAATTTGAATTTTTAAAACAACCTCGGTTGGAGAAATGACCAAAACAAAAGCTGTAGATCTCAAAGCTTTATACAACTTATTGTTTACAACTTTTTCATTTGAAATCATCTATCTAAGAAAAATTATGTTTGAATTTCTCGCATTTGAAATTCAAATTTTTAGAAAAACCTCGGATGGAGAAACGACCAAAAACAAAGTTGCAGATCTTGACGATATCTATCTACAACTTTACAGCTGAAAAAATTTTCATTTAAATTTGTTTCGGGTCCTAAATACTCATTTCAAAATTAGATGAAGATAATATGATGAGAATGCGTGAGGCTGTAAGTTGTGGGTTCGATGCCCTCATGGCCTCACAATGCACGTTTTCTGCTTGAAAAGTTAGCTTCTGTTCCTAGCCGCCTCTAAAAATCCAATTAGCTCCTATTCCTAGCCGCCTGTAAAAATCCAATTTGTAGAGACGGCTACTCTACAGAGGTTTTCCTGCCGCCTCTTCAAATTCTCTAGGTAGTATTGTGTGTGGGCAAATTAGGTTTTTAGGAAGCGCAAGATCGCGCGACTCCTCCTGTTCATCTTCTTCTCGGTGGCCACTACTCAATGTCAGCGAACCACTAACTGCATTGACTATGAGGTCCCTGACTTTGAACATCTCGCTATGTCGACTAGTGAGAAAAGCGTCATCGGTGCCCAGCACATGTCTGTCCCTGGGTATATATTTTGATCTTTCTGGATTCATCATATTCAGTTTGCTTGCAATAATGTTCAGTATGGCGTTCATCGTGTCTACTACTGTGAGTAGACAACACAAGCACGTATATGATGCCACACACTTTTTATTATTTTTTTGGATTATTGAATCATGCCTAAATAACTAACAATCTACTCCTCTAACTTTGCAAGCCGTTAGCATGTGTGAGGCGTGAGCGAATGGTATGCAACAATTAAGGAATCATACTCGTGCACTCCACTTTGTGAAGATCAACTCGATAGTTTCTCCTACCATACCACTCATAACCGAGGTTCTACTTGGCAGGACCTAACATTATACACTAGCCTTTGGGGCCTATATGCTTCTCTAGTTTGGTTGGCGGCCAATAATTCTGTCAAATCCAAATACTCTTTTCTAGCTTTTCCCGACTTATCAATCTCTTAGGGCCTGTTTGGAAGTTCAGTATTTGTCCCTAAACCATTGTAAATTACAGGTCCTAGATTTTTTCCGGCCTAGGCCGCAATTACATGTTTGGATGACCGGTCAACCCAATAAGTTTACATCCGGTTTGGCCCAAAACTGGTGGAAAAAAAGTTTCATATCATGAGGCCTGAAAAAAAAGAAAAAAAAAGTCTACATTACCTCCCTCAACTTTTGTGAAAGTCTGTTTTTCCTCTCTGAACTCTAAAATCGGGTAAACCACCTCTCTAAACTTTTAAAACCGTTCGTTTTACCTCCCTGACCGGTTATAAGCGATTTTCGAAAAATCATAAAATAAAAATTCCAATTTTATTAGATCTAGTCTAACAAAATTGGAATTTTCATTTTATGCCTTTCTTTGTGTTGTGTGCGTGCTGGAATTTTAACTGAAGTGCTCACTTCACTAGCTTGAGGATGCGATGTCGGATAGGATATAAAGGCTGGGACACACTATTTTGATAGTTGCACTAGTTCGATGCATGCATCAGTTCAGTTGGTGTGCTCGTTCATACTAGTATACTACTATTTCTTTGGAGGAAGAAGTTGATTGCCTTTAGCTACAGCCAGTACTTGAGTCTGGTTGCGTTAGTAAGCCTGGATATGATATAGAGGCTGGGACACAATATTTTGATGGCCTCCCGTTGCTTTGACACACAGACTGCCTCTATGCATAACCACAAACCCCTCTGTTATGATTCTGAAAATATTATTAGATTTGCCATGCTACTCAAAAATATTATTGTTCTGGTGTGGTTTACTCTAATTGAAGTCTACTGTGGTTTACTCAGAAAATTTATGCACCTAATTAGTTATTTAACAAGTAGGACTCCTATGGTCCAATATAAGATTCATCTTCTATGTTTTGTTGCGATACAACATTCTCATTTATGCCATCAGATTATTTATTTATATACTCCTTCTCTGGACTATGAATGCTAGTAGATACATTCATCCGATGGATATGGAAGAAGATTAACATTTGAATATTTGATAGCTTTTTTTCTCTCCTGTTGTAACGTACGGGCATATTTGCTAGTTTCTTATAACGTTGGCTCCAACATTTTTTTTATATGCTTCGGAGCTGTATTTTTTGTTAACATTGCTATCGAGAGTTTTGTTTCCATTTTAACAATGATGAAGATGAACAAGAGAACAGTAATGATAATACAAGTTCTGGGACAACCGGACCAAGTAGAGGCAGATCAAAGAGAAAAATGATGCAAAGTCAGTGCCCGCATTGAAGAAACTATGTCAGATTTTATGAGTTTCAAAAAGAACAAGCTGTAGCAAAAGCACAGAATAAATGTTAAGGTCAAGAATTTTCAATGACAAGATGCTTGGATGTGTTGAAAGACATGGTTGATTTGTCACATGATGTAAAGATCCAAGCTTCTGAGGTTTTTAAGGATCCTCTGAACAGAGAGATATTTTTAGGCTACGAAACAAGACTTCGTGCTTTGTGGCTGACAAGGGAAGTGAACAAGCTTGGGACTTTATCAATTGCAAGTAAGTTTGATCAATATGCTAATGCTACATGAAATTATCAATTTCTCATGCTACTCTGAAATGAGCACTACAGTAGTGTTAACATTGCTCCCAACTGTACAGCTTTGCTTATTGTGTTAATTGGCTTTGATTAATGTGCTTTAATTTTGTATCCATGAGATTATGCTTGCCGCACCACCTACATTTTGTTCACCAAGAGAGTCCAATTTATTTTCAGAAAGTGTTGCATTTTGTTCACCACGTACATTTCTCTATGACAGTCCATTCATCTCCAAATTAGATTTCATGCTACCCTAATAAAAAGTGATTATTTCTGGGTAGTTTGTAAGAATGGTTCTCATTCAATCTTATTACTCTATATTGCACTATTGCAGGTTAGTGGCAGCAAACAGCAAACCATGTCAAGATCTTGCAAGGCTGAAGTATCTATTTAGGGCTACAAAGTGACATACTAGCTGAAGTAATCATGGATGTTTGAGTTTAATACCAATGATGAATCGATTACAATCTTTAATTATGTCCTTATAACTGAGCATGTGTTAAGTTTCTAGGATGATATGCAAATTCAGATCTCCATTTGTTTGATTTGCATTTCTGATTATAGTACTCATTCAAACATTTGGATTATATGCTTCAGAGCTTTGAGTTATTTATAGGACAGTCAGTAACTGTTCACCTTTTTAATATTTTTTTTCAACTTGTTCTGAACTTGTGTTGACACTGCTGACAGCAGCAGCTCAGTGTTTTTCCTTCTTTGACTTCTCGTTCTTTGTAATTTTATTGACTGAAAAAAGAACACTCTGTGCACGCACCAGAGCGTGGTGGGACAATCTAGTGCAGGGTGCTCTTTCTGGGCATCGCCTGCGACTGCACTGCCTGCGGCCATGGTGGGGCAGTGAAGCAGTCTGATACTGTTACCGTGCTTCCAAACAACATTTCACAAGCGGATAATTATTCATTGGTTTTCTTGTGCACATGAAAATACAAATATAAACACTTTACAGGTGTATAGATTTCGGTTACATCCAAACAGGACCCGAGGGAGTTAGGGTAGTCCTCATATCATAAAAACTATGTTTCTAATGAATAGTGAACAGTCTTTTATCTAATGAGATGTCTTCTTTCTCTCATCTACCTGTCACACCTCTTTATGTCTTGGTTCACATGTACTCCCTGTGTCCCTAAATAAGTGTTGTTCTCGTTTCCCAAAGAGTCAAACTCTTTCAACTTTGTTGATCAAATATAGATAAGAAAATATTAATATTTGTAATACATAATTTGTATTGTTAAATAGATCATTGAATCTATTTTTATAATAAACTTATTTAGAGATAAATTATTGTTAATATTTTCTACAAACCTAGTCAAACTTAAGAAAGTTTAACCGGCACGAATACCATAGTGACACTTATTTAGGGAGGGAGGGAGGTAGTAGACATAGTTTCTTTTTAAGAAATTATTTCCTCCTCTCTCTTCGTTAAATCATTTGCCACATCAGCAAAATACTTAGGTGAGAGATCAATTAATGCATATAAAAACTATGATGATTTCTACATTATGAGTGTCCTTACTCTTACTCTGTTACCCCTGTTAACAAAGTATATACTGCATTTTTGGAAGATGTGTACTCCACAATACTCGACACGCAAGGCACGAATACGGAATGCCCTTCGCACCATGCGTGTTCGGCTATGATCGCTGCTGCAGCATTCACCGCTGCTGCTGTGCAGGAATGACAGCCCGATGTGTGCGAAATTGTGTTATGTAAGCGAAGCAATCAGCCTACGTTTCTAGTTCATTTATATAGCGAAAAAATGTTAACAAGGGAACAGACGCCAAATTGAAGCAACTGAACATTTTATATATAAATATTTGAAAAACCCCGAAACTGTGGGATGCTATAGTTACCTCTGACCTTGCGCTGCTCCCTCCAGATCCGCCTCTTCCGCAGCCCTCGAATTCATCCAGAATATCTTCGATGTAGTAGGCTATCTGCTTTATCTTCCTCATCTTATTCTCTTTGGACATAAGGGCCTTGCTCGTCTCCAGGTGCTCTCCGCTAACCCCCTCGAAGAGTTGCTTCTCCGTACTCTCCAGAACAACATGCCACCGGGAGAGAGCTTTCTTCACATGGATCATGTCCTCCTCGACAACCGACGGCAGCTCGTCCGGGCCAATAGCGGCAATCCGGCGTAGGAGCCGATCGATGACCGCGCTTGCTGCGGCCATGGCTGGCCGACTTTTGCTCGGCCCAAGGCCTCAAGCCTTAAGGGAAGGGAAAGGGACTCATCGACCAAACTGAGTTTTACTACTGTTTGCCGTTTGGGCTAATGCATTACAGTATTTATTTAATTTAGGCATCATGGATCATTGTTGACTTAGTCAACGACAGGGAGCAGCTGCATCAGTAATTCATTATTACTGGTAGGAGTACTATTTAAATTACTTTATTTAAAGTGGTCTAGGTACTGCCTGTGTAGGTACAACCTCCCCCGGAGAACTTCAAAGTTCAAACCCACATGGTGCCCGGTTTCGGTGAAGGCGCTCGGATTAGGCTCCTCGGAAACTGTACTAGAGCAAATTAGGGTTGGAAACATATTAAACGAGTCAGTCGCTAGCCCCAATCACTAGTTGATGCGCATGCGCTACGCCATGTAGCAGCGCACGGACTCGTGGTACACAGGGGAGCGGGGACAGAATGAGGCACGCAGAAGGGAGGGGCATGTGTGGTGTGTCAGATCTGTTCTTTTAGTATTTACAAGGTATACAAAACTTTAAAATATGATAACTTTATTGTCAAGCATCTATTTTTAATTCCTTTTGCGCCATTACGTTTATTATGACGAGATCTATAGAAGTAGATCCATATTGGATATGTTTCGAAACAATTTTCGTGATGATAAAGTTTTGTGTATAGGAGTATAAAGTTTCAAATGTTGTAGTACAAAGTTTCAAAACTTAGGGTGTAAAGTTTTAAAATACAAAGTTCCAATTTAGGTGGCCTAGTATAAAGTTTCTGAAATAACCGTGGAGTTTTAAAATCCTAAAGTATTAAACCTAGTAGTACAAAGTTTATAATATGATAGTTTAAAGTTTTGAACCTAATAGTATAAAGTTTGTAATATGATAGTTAAAAGTTTATAAATTCTAAGTGTAAAGTTTTGAAACATATCAGTATAAAGTTTGTAATATGATAGTTCGAAGTTTATAAATTCCAAGTGTAAAGGTTTAAACTAGCAGTGTAAAGTTTTGGATGCACAGAAAAAAAAAGTTTACAATGGAGTTAACCCTTATCGTTTTTTCTACTCTGCGTGATAATGTTGTTTCGCAGTGGCTGCATGGCCCTCTCGCTAACTCCCAGTGCACGCTGCTACCCCTAGGAATGCGCGTGCGCCACTACCCCTTAGGGTGCATGCGTGCCTGGTAAGGACGTCGCACGTAATACTCTCACATAACCTTAAAATAAGTGCAAGAGCTTAGCTCTTGATTAAGAGCTAGCTTTTCTATCTCTTCTATTAAAATACGAGAAAAATGCTTAGAGCTTGCTTTGTTGGAGCTGCCCTAAGGGCACGTAACTGGTTTTCTCGGCTCGTCTCTTCGCTGTGTTTTTGTAGAAAGCACCCTGTCGTGGCTTACCGAGGCCACGTTGTCTCACGAGACGACGAAAGACGGGAAGAGGCCCGTGCTCTGAGGTGAAGGAGGCGGCTCCAGCAGCGTTGTATGGTTCATCTCTCTGACTCAATGACAACCAGATCCCGTGCGCGCGTGGTTGTGGTTTTGAGACCATCAGGCTCTCTCGTCTCTCCTCCACTGCCTCAACATCCCCTCCGCACCATCCATCCATCGTCATCCTCAACTCCGCCGTGGATCTTGGCGGCGGCGGCGATGGCTGCACCGCCACGGTCGGCACAGCGGGAGAGAAGGCAGCGGTAGCAACCTAGAAGACGAGTTTGAGCTGCGGCTGGAGGCCTTCGACGCAGCAAGCAAGATCATGGCATATCCAAGGAGGAGGCTGAGGGTCTGCAGATGAAGGCAGTTGGTGGCATGTTTTGAAGTTCAGAAGTTCAGAAAATATGTTTTGAAGTTACCATATGTTCTGAAGTTCAGAAAATAGCATTCCCTGATGCCCTGTACTGTTCTGTGCAGAGGATGGCGTGCTTCTGGAGTAAGCTACCTGATGAATTATCCGATGTCATTCTTGGCTTATCTATCATACTGTTATCTACCTTTCAGTTAAATGTGTGACCTGTACTGTTAAGTTTATGTGTGAACTGCAACTATCTAAATGTGTGAACTTTCAGTTAAATAGTTATACTGTTTGGCTTATTGAAAAAAGAAAACTGTTATCCTGTTACCTATCCAGCATCTGAATTTTCTGCATGTTTAGTTTCCAACTATCTGTTATCTGAATGTACAACTATCTGCATATTATATGAATGTACGTAAACTGCTATCTTGTATCCAGAAAAATAAAAAACTCTTATCTGAATTTTCTATCTGCTATTCACAATTGATCTTGACTACATACAAAGCATAAAACTGCTTAGAGACGACCTCTATTCGTGGGTTGTACGACCCGTCTTTTTAATTGTCTGTATATTAGATTTCGGTCTCTTAGAGATGACCCCTGTTTTCTCGGTTGTACATGCCCAAAGATACTCCGTGCGTCCAAAAAGATCGAAGGGCCTTATGGGATACGTACAGGTCAAACATTAGCTACATTTGTATCACTAAATTAATTTATTGTAAAAATATATTCAGAAATTTAAGGTACTAATTATGAATTATAAATACTAATACTAATTTATATAATTTGTTAAAGTTAAAAATGCTTAACTTCTCAGGAAGTGAGAATGATATTCTTTCTGAGACAGAGGGAATACTGCATGTCATTAAGTCCTGTCGAAGATAAGGATGAATGCGCCAGGGAACGTAAATCGCCTCATCTTCCCCACTCCTGCAATTACGCCCATGACCCGTCTGGGGTCACCGCCTGGGTCACAGATCTTAGCTGTTGGCTCCACCACTCTCGTCTTCAAGGCAGCTATTTATGTTGGAGCTGGGGGAGCCTTTCAGCCTCACCCCTCACCCTCTACTTCCCTTAGCACTAGATAAGACGAGGTATAGGCTTAAGCAATTCTATCAGTGGGTATGCAAGAGTAAGTGTTGACGGTCACTAACATTAATTATAAACTGTCAACATATTCTACATATATACTTAATTCCATCACCAAACATAGGTACAGGGGTTTAAACTAATAAATTCCACGAGTTTTGATGAATCTGTGAATGCAAGAGGGTTTATCTAGAAAACCGTCAAGGAGGATCTAATCGTCATATTTAATCACGTTTATCCACGACGAAAATAACTTCAGAAGACTTCAGAAGACACCAAAAGGCAACCCACGGAAGTAGACCCCGAGAGCATGACATGTGGGGCCGGCCGGCAGTGGCCCCACCTGTCAGCCCCTCTTTGCTACGACGGTTCTCCACCGCCTTAAGGATTAAATCTACGTCATTGGTTTAAGTCGGTTCATCCAACGGTGATCGAAGGAGTTGACGTGGATCGATGACGTGGCAATGTCTTGCCCCTACTGAAAGGTCTTGATGGCTAGAAGGGGGTGAATAGCCTAATAAAACTTTCTACAAAGATCACCCAAACAATTTAATTAGTAACACAAATAGCGAGATGCGAGTTTTGCCTAGCCCAATAGGGTGATGCAAGCCACCTATCCAATTGACAATTTTAGTTTGGTTCACACAACTGTCACAAGACAAACCGCAAGCTAGCAAAGCTACAAAGCTATTACAACTAGAACTACACAAGCTAGCAACTAAACAAGAGCAATAACAAGCTAAACAAGAAGCTAACAAAGTAAGTGCAAGAGGAGATTTGGAATGTTATACCGAGGGGCGATGATTGAGCCAACCAAAGTGAATACCAAGATAGCCAATGAAGTAACCAATCACCGGGATGAAATCCAATTGATCAAGCACAATTGGGACACAAGATTTATCCCGAGGTTCACATGCTTGCCGGCACGCTAGTCCCCGTTGTGTCCCTCTACACCACATGATTCAGTGGCTAATCGGTATCACACACCAAAAGGCGCCATAAGAACCTACCAAATGGTGAGAAGTTCCAACACGAGCAATCCACTAGAGTTGGAATTCGGCGCTCCGCCGGGGAACCACAACAAATTCACCGGAGCCGGCCACGAACAATCACCAACACGTGCCAGACCTCCACCGCTGCTCCAAGCCGTCTAGGTGGCAGCAACCACCAAGAGAAACAAGAATCCCGTAGCATAAGAACACCCAAGTGCCAACTAGATGCAAACTCACAAGCAAATACACTTGAGATCACTCAATCTCACTTTGATTAGACAATCAAGCAAGGGTGATGAGTGGGAGGGAGTATGCTCAGCTCAAGAGAATGTTAGAATGTCAAAATGTCCAAGAGTTACCTCCCCAAGCCGGTCAAACACATATACATAGGGATACCCCTTCGAATAGAACCGTTGGGCAAAATTCGGGGGCACCGGACGCTCCGTTGCACAGGCATCGGACGCACTCAGCAGCGTTCGGTGCACCAGATCTCTCCACGTGTCTCGCGCATTCAAAGTTCAATGGTCGTTTCAGCGAGCACCGGACGCGTCCGACGCCCAGCGTCCGATGCACTCCAGTAAGTATCTAGAGATGATTTTCGCTCACCAGACGCGTCCGACGGTGGGTCAATGGACGCCACTGCGTCCGATGCACACGAGAGTTCGAAGAAGTTGCTGACGTCACATAGCCACCAGACGCATGAACAGTACAACTTCAGCATCTGGTGCAACATCACCGGAGCGTTCGATGCTTGGTTCCAGCGAGGTTGCAGCACGGCGTATTCACCGAACTCGCGGCCAGCGTCCAATGCTCTGAGAACCAATGTCTGGTGCTCCCGAAGCCAGCGTCCGGTGCACTAAAAATAGTGAAGAACACTTCCAAAAAATCACCGAATCCTGTCTCGCAAGCTCGGTAGGAGGGAGAGAGGGTTCTAAACCCATCTCTACCGCTCAAACTCCACCGCCTTCGCAAATGTGCTAACGTCACCAAGTGTACATCACCATGTGCATGTGTGTTAGCATTTTCATAATTATTTTTGAGACGTTAAGTTAGCTCACCACTAGATCTAAATTCATATGCAAATGAATCTTCATATAGTGGCACTTAAGTGATCAATAGCTCTGAAAATTTTCCTCTTTATAGTATGGCTATCAATCCTAAGCCATCCACACCCTCTATGGTGTCTTGGATGCAAAATAAAAAACCCTATCATATACCTTTGCCTTGAGCTCCATGATTTGGCTTTTCACCTTCATCCAACTCCATCATGGCAAGCACTTGATCACATCACCATTGCTTGATCCTTGCTTCATCATGTCATTGCACCAACCACATCATAGCTACACACATGTCTTTACTATGTGGTTGGTACTAGGTACTGTCACTAATTACCAACACCAAACATAGGACTTTCGCCTACTCCATCTCCCCTATATAAGGCGCCCCTACCCCCCTCCCTGGAGCCATCCATAAAACCCTAATTCATATCTTCAGGATCAGAGCTAGCAATCAAGAGAAAATTAGTCCTCCATAGGATCTAGTCTTGTAAATAATAGTGAGATAGAGAGTGAGGGAAAAGTTTGGAGGAGGAGTCGGCATGTCGGTGCTCTCTCTACGGCTTGTACCTTGGCGGATCCAAGTTCTACTTGAGCTTGCTTCTAAGATTTCTCTGGTAATCAACTTTTAATTCAAGTCAGCATTTTATTTATATTGTTTATTAGAATCGTGATTCTTTTGAGTGCTTTATTCTCTTCCAAGGGGAGTAAAGTATTAATTGTAAGTGTAAGTGTGGTGCTTAGACTTGGGTTAATCATGGATACACCTTGCATTCTGGATCGATGGTAGCTCACGAGGGTGACTCTTGTAGCCTTGTTGAATTCTCTGTAGTCCACCTCCCATTTGTAGGCCAAGTGTAAGGTCCAAATGGCTAGAGGGGGTGAATATCCTATTTAAAAAACTACAACAACAATTAGAAACAATTGATTAGTACTCCCTTGAGAGCATGACATGTGGGGCTGCCCGGCCACACCTCGAGGCTGTCTGGCCCAGTGGCCCCATCTGTCAGCCTATCTTTGCTATGATGGTTCTCCACCGCCTTAAGAATTAAATCTAGACAGTTGGTTTTAGTCGATTCATCCAATGGTGATTGAGGGAGTTGACGCAGATCGATGACATGGCAATGCCTTGCCCCTACTCCATCTCCCCTATATAAGGTGCCCCCTACCCCCTCCCTAGAGCCATCCCTGAAATCCTAATTCATATCTCCAGGATTAGAGCCACAATCAAGAGAAGATTAGTCCTCCATAGGATCTAGTCTTGTAAATAATAGTGAGATAGAGAGTGAGGAAAGAGTTTGGAGAAGGTGTCGGTCTATCGGTGCTCTCTCTACGGCTTGTACCTTGGAGGATCCAAGTTCTACTTGAGCTTGCTTCTGAGATTTCTCTGGTAATCAACTTCTAATTTAAGTAAACATTTTGTTTATATTGTTCATCAAGATCGCGACTCTTTTGAGTGCTTTATTCTCTTCCTAGGGGGAGTAATGTATTAATCATAAGTGTAAGCGTGGTGCTTAGACTTGGATTAATCGTGGATGCACCCTGCATTTCGGATCAGTGGTAGCTCGCGAGGGTGACTCTTATAGCCTCGTTGAATCCTTTGTAGTCCACCTCCCATTTGTAGGCCAAGTAGGACCTGGTTACGAAGGAAAGCATCCTCTGCTAGTGTCTTTCCCTTAGTAATGTCACTAGTTGAATAGTAGAAGACATAGCTTACTGAAGTCAAAACTAGAGAACCTTAGTTATCTTCTCTACACTCCTGTTTATTCTAACCTTGTTGCTATCCTTAGTTAAGTTAGACCGTAGTTAGTCTCACACATTTCCCTATGAATACGATACTTGGAATACTTCCGGATGAAAGCTACAGCGGTATCCATGCACTTGCAGATTTATTTGTGTGCGTTAATAAATACCAACAGTAAGGTTGGGACAAGGTATAGGCTTCAAGCAATTCTACCGTGCAACATATCACAAGATGATTGCAGAAACTAAAGCACTTGCAATCTATTGCTTGCCTGAGCTCCCTGGCCCTACCGCCACCACCTTGCCCTAGCATAGTAATGAGCACCGGGATGCTCTCGTGATCTTTTTCAGACCCACCTTCGCCCTGCTCCACCTCTCCCCTCTTCCCTCTCCCTCACTATAGCACCATTGACACGCGGCGGTGAACATACCTGTCGTACCACCATGAACGAGCCCGAGCTCCCTCAACCGCACGCATGGGCAAGCTCGCACTATAGCGAACCAACCTAGCGGAATAGGCACATGTGCATGCCACAGGTGAGCTCGACGGGCGAGAAAATATCACGTTGCTAGAACCGACATGGCCGGCCTATAAATAGGCCCGGTCAGTGCTGCTCCGGCCTCGCTCTCTCCACCACCAGCGCCACCACAGGCGGGAACACCTCATCTCCCCCTCCATTTCTTCTCTTCCCTCCTTCTCCTTGCTCCATCCACATTTCCCCCAAATCAGGAGTTGTCGGCGCCATAGGAGCCGCCTTCCTCTTTCTCCTCCACTACTGCGCCATTGGTCGATGGACTGGCAGGTGAGTCCACGAGCCCCTTCCCTACCCTTCACTGTAGCTAGTTAGTCGATTGTAGCTCTGTGTAGCGCTGCCACCATGCACCGCGTCTGCTGAGCCGCCATGGCCGACGGACACCGTCGTCCAAGGCCTAGCTGGGCATCACACCACCCTCACTACACTCAGCACACCTCCGCACCCACGTACACATAGTTAGTTGTTTAGGTAAAGTCCGCTAGGGCCGTATCCACTGCATAGCACCGCCGCAAATGCTCTGGCGAGCCACCACAATCACCACGGGCACCCGCTGTCACTGGCGTAGGCACCACCAGCTGCGGCGTGGTCTCCCGAGCACCGTCCGCCACTCATCCATCACCCCTAAGGCCTGACGTCATCAGCGACTCCTCTCTGGCGAGCTCAGCGCCCGCTCGACCAAGTGCTCTAGTCTAAGATATCGAGCTAGAGTAGTAATCGTTAGCGTAGACGTGGTCTCTAGGCTAGTGTTTACCAGAGTTTGCGCCCAATCCCATAGATAGTTGTGGTAGTCCCAGAGGTGACAGCTCTAACCAGGCCTTTGTAATCCACCACATTCGGATTGGTGATTTCGTAGAGCTTTTGGCAGCCTGACCCCGATCACCCCTTCCCAGTCTTTTCGAGGATCAAAAAGGAAATTGCTGTTCCAAAGTAAGTGAGATTAGTAAGCCTAATCCTTGGTTATCTAGTTTGTCTTGGGAAACCTTACAAAACCCCTCTCTTCCCACAAAAACACTTTATCTTTGGATGACCTTGATCCTTTCTAGTACACTTCACGTTCCCTGTGGAAATCGATACCTAGGAATACTTCGGGTGAAAGCTACAGCAGTATTCGTGCGTTTGCGAATTTATCTGTTTGCGTTAACAAATAACAACATCATTCTCCCTATTAGGCTTCAAAGTACCATTAGAAATTTCCTCGTGGACTGCCTTCATCCTTTGTGCGAATTCCTCAGTTGCAACATCCTAATAATTTAGGGAGCCATCTAGGTTGATGGTAACCCCCCTCGCAAGAAGGAACCTTATAAAGCGAGGGTTCCAGTCAGATGTACAGACTGTAACACTACTCTAGGTCAGTTGCTCCTCGTCCCATTCCCAATCTTGGATTTTCCTCGCGTAGCCACTTGAGCCAGTGCGATGTGGCCTCATATTTTTGCCAGAGTTGCTCGTATTTGCCTCACTCTGTTCCTTTACCTCATCCGATTTCTTCCCACTCACAAAATCACTCTAATACACTTACTGATGTGGGTATTCACTCCATTCTGGCTCGATGCCCTTCTGTATAGCCTCACAAACATAGGAAAAATTCTTAAAGTTCTAGCGACATACACGGTGGCATACATACGTTCTATCATAATATAAGCGTAATTAGTCAGGCTACACGTTTCGCTGTTAGTGTACCTGCAGAAGAATTCATTTAGCCCAACCCCACAATAGTATATATACAAGAATGAAAGTTTGGTCTCTAAGTTGCAAGCTAAATACTTCCATATATATACTTCCGTACCAAAGCTAACCCACAATTAAATACTTCCGTGTGTGTGTGTATATATATATGAAATATATATACTTCAGTACCAAAACTTGCTCCCCCCAGACCGCACGCTCACATCTTGCGGTCATGCCACTCACTTACCTTCTTACCTAGGCGTA
The DNA here is from genome assembly GCA_022457205.1 of Saccharum spontaneum. Taxonomy (NCBI): domain Eukaryota; kingdom Viridiplantae; phylum Streptophyta; class Magnoliopsida; order Poales; family Poaceae; genus Saccharum; species Saccharum spontaneum. Next base: position 37,940,824 of record CM039585.1, on the reverse strand, counting down.
GGGGTATATTGATCTATACATTACCATTCAAGTGAATGACACCCATACAATAGCACGTCTATGGACGACAAAATAAAAATTGCAAGAAATTAAACCCCCAAAGTTAGTACTTACTAAGCCACCTCAAATCCTTAACTGGGCATAAAGGATATGACCACTGGCACACTTTAGATTTAAATTTTAGATTTGAACACACCTATAAGTTGTCAAAACTGGTTTTGTAAAACAAAAACCTTTGTTTTAAATACACATATGACAAGTCATGTTGAATCTTGTTTCGATGCCAGCTGTCACAGAACCGACCAATTTATAAGAGCACAAGTACAATGGCAACCACCGGAGCAGCCACACGGTCATACTTGAGCCCATATAAACCTGGTAGTCCGTCGAGTATCACAAAGGATCTTGAATCATCACCAACATACAACCAAGATCGTACATGATTCAACATACAAGCCACATGTTACATAAAGTTCACAATTAATTCAACATACATCGGGGTACGAATAAAGTTATTACAACACCAAGTTCAAATGTAGTCGCGGAAGCAATATAGTTTTGAAGCCAACATCACACACATAGTGCAAATACATATGCCAGTTCTAGGGTCAAGTCCATCAAAAGCAACATAGTTAAGACAACACAGAAGGTCCATGCCCGTGGTCTCACTCCTCATCCACAGTGGCAGAGAAGCAGTTCTTATAGTAGCCATGATACACTGTACCATCTGCAACAAGTGGGAATAAACCCTGAGTACGAGAATATACTTAGCTAGACTTACCCGTCATAAACCAAAAATAAAGTGACACCAAGGATTATGCAAGGCTTTGTAAGTGGAGCTAGCTTGACAACATTTTGCATAAAAGCTGAAGTAATACATGTCTTGATATTTCCATTACTTTAGCAACAAGTTATACCCTTTAAGATTAAGCATATCTAAGTTGGCACCTGTACTAAAGCAATCACTTGATTTAAGTTAAAGCAAACAATAGTAACCATATCCGGTGTAGTAATCTCATATCCATCATAACCATCTCATTCCATCAAGTATTACTATGATGAAGAAGCGCAGTCAAGTTTCTCACTATCCGGGAGAGACGGCGATTCAAATCGATTGCAATCAGCTGAGCGGTATTCCTAACATAAACCCAGGCCCACATGCTATGGTAGCCTTAGGTAACCTTTGGTACAACTTAGGTCATATGTCATGGGTTCAATCAGCGCTGCACACTCAGGGACTAACCAGTTGCTAGGACGATCGGGCCCGGCCTACCCTTGGACTCACATCCAGCTCCCTGCACATCCTTACTATCTCCCATGTGCGCACTCTTATAGAACGACTCCTGGCCTAAGTTGAGCTACTTGGCTTCACAGTCAGAACAAGTTATCCAGCCAACTAAGTGAGAGGCTGTGTTCAAAATGATGAGAGGGCCTTCAACGATCCGGTCCTTAACCAACACAGACGGGATCAACGTAAGTCACAACGCCACCAACATATAAGATCCTGTCCGGTCTCCATTCATATAACCTCCCATGGTTCTTTTCTATGATAGCAAATATAGCCAACCATGACCAGATCTTCACTTATATCTCACAGGTGACAGGAAATCACCCGACTTCTACCGAGCTAAGCATGGCTAAGCATATATTCGATCCTATACCTACATAGGATTCAAAATATATTTCTAGACAAGGAGGTCATATGCATCAAGTGGTTCCAACCAACTCCTACAACCTAATGCATCAAATGATCAAAACATGAACTCAAGTTGATATTTATAAAACATAGGAGTCTTAGAATGCTTCGGGGCTTGCCTTCAAGTAGGCAGAAGGTCTATGATCAGGGCACTCTAGTAACTCCTCCTGGTCCTGTTCTCCTACATCTTGCACTTCTTGTGGGTGGACCTCCTGCGGAACCTCCACTCCTTGTTCGAATTCCAGAAGCGTTATCCCCTCCGGCGATCCTATATGCATGAGCATGTAATGAGATATAAAGAATGCATAGGTGATGACATGGATGATATGATGAAGTGCGTAGTTATGCATCCGAACAAGTTAGAAAGAGAATAGCAATACTTTATTTTACTGAGTAGGTGCATATCTCTTCTCTAGTAGAAGCAAACAAACACTCACCACGCTTAAGTAACCTAAGGTAAAGTTGTTCGCAAGCTGTAAGTGACCTAAAACCTGCAGCTAACAACTTATCTTAATTAGCCTAAGCATCTAATTAACAAGCACCAAGTTCATACAAAGCAAACAAATCAATAGAACTAGATATAAGTGCAACATAGAGCAATAATTAACTAGCTAAATGCAACTAATCAATTTTGGACACAACCAACTATACCAATAGATTATATGCATCACAAGCATGCTAGAAAGTATCATGGTTAAGCCCAAATCAATTATATGCAAGCCTTTATTAATTTATCAAATAATTTAGGTGAAAGTTGGAACTGCTACTTCCAATGCTCAATAAATTCTAGAAAAATTATAGCAGCCTACACATGCTCCCAAGAGTCTATTGTACAAATTTCATGCCATTTGGATAAGTGTAGCAACCTTTACAAAAATGACAAGTTGCATAGGCTTATAATAGCGTAAAATGGTTTAGCCTAGTGAAAAGTGTCAAACACCAGATTTCATATTTTTCTTACTTTCACCATAACACAATAATATTGTGGAAATAATTTCATGCTCATAGGTTACATATATTTACCATAATTAATTTCACAAGAAATTAGCATTTAATCAAGTTAAATAGCAAAGTCATATTCCTTGTTCTTGCTCTTTTGGAGAGAGAGGGGAAGGTGAGAAATGGGAGAATGGGTTGAGTTGGGAATTGCTTCAGCTCATGATCCCATCTTCCATTTCATGCATATGACATGTGGGGCCAAGGGTTGAGTGGAGGACAGCTCATTCCCCACTCGCTACATGCAGTTCAGGTACTGGCGGATGGTCCGGTATAACGTCGGACCGTTCGGTATTCTCTGTTGGTTGAGAGATGGATCCAAACTCTTGGGATTTGGCATTGAGGCTAATTAACTTTATTCCAAAGGCCAATAGGCTGACCCTTAACAATCTGATCCAATGTAGTACATCTTTCAGTGACTGATTTTAACCATTGCAGATGCTTTTCTCTTTCGGGTTGCTAGTTGCCTCGTTGGGTAGGAAAGCAATGTATTCATAGTTTCTGTTGCATCCAAATGCCTGCAGGGCTTATCTAGGAGCTTCGTCAGTGATCAAAATTGAGAGCCTAGGTTGTAGCGAACTCGGGTCATTACAACATCTACGATATCGAATGACAAGGGCAGAGATGACATGAACTTTTTTGTGGTCCAGGTCATATGCGATAATGGTTCTTTGTTCCCCAACAAAGAAAATCGTATTCCATTCTGGGTGAACTGCAATCGCCATGTAGTTCGCATCATAATCTAGGAAACCAAATTCAATATTAGTCCATCCAAACACATTCAGCATGCTAACAGTATGCTTCAATGTCCATTTATTAGTACCATAGTCTTCAAGGATCTAGATTGAAAGCTGGGACCTATTGCGAGCACCAATAGTACATACACACAAGTGACCCTGAGCTTGATGGATGGAGGGATTAGCACCACTAGGCCTACGAATTCTCCTCCGTGTATTTTCCTCCATATCCATAGCAAGTATCTGAGAGTACCCATCTGAGTACCCCATAATGTGTAGAAAACCGTTAAGAAACACACTTGCTAATCTAAAACAAGTCACATTAGTACCCTGGCCCCATTGAGATTGCTTATAGATCCATGCTGCAGTTTCAGATGAGTAGATCTCCGCACCTACACACTCACTCTCCTCCTCCACATATTGAATCACATTGGCATGCGAGGAGGCTGTCGAATCGACCGCCAAGCGAGCCTCACAAAACTTATGGATGCTAGGTGGCAGTACCTTAAACTTCTGGGTTGTTGGATTACAGATGACATAGCGGTATGCAGCAGTAGCCCCAAGGCACCAGCATAGTATGAGGCCGTTGTAGCAATCTAAGATAGCTACATTATCAATGAGGAAGGGCAAGAAGGACAAGTCGGTGCATATACCAGTGACGCTAGTGAAGTTTCGATTGCCGTTCTCGGTGTCGTAGAAGAAGTCGACCACAGTCTAGGGCAGCACCTTATGGTTGTCGGAGATGAGGCTATTCCAGGAGTGACAGACACATTTGCAGTAGAACAAGGAGCGGGCGGGAAGGCGGCGTAGGATCTCGAGAACAATATCCTCTGTGAGGCTAGCCAGTGCGTTCCTCCTGCTGGGGGCCTCCTCCATTTCGTAGAGCCTACGATCGTCAGTGTGTAGTAGGATGAGAGCTTCCTTACTAATGAGATCACTAAGATTTTGTTTGGATCAATCCACATGTGTTGGGGTGGATTGAAGTGGATCTCGAGCTAAATTTTACAGCAACCCACCTCAACACATGTGGATTGAGATGAATCAGACAACATCCAAATAAGGCTTAAAGAGGAAAATAATCCAACAAAGATCCATCATTAAAGTGTGAAAGCATCCCTTGCCTTTGGATCTGGCGGTGGTGTGACGCGAGGCATGCACACAAATAGCGAAAGAGGAATAATGGGCTGGCCGTGCGGGAGGTGGCGGCGGCCGACCAGCCTTATTAGAGCTTCAGTCCAGACGGAGGGTCCGGATTCAATACGCACTAATGGACGGCACAGATTTTGACCATCAACCATCACTGTATGAACGTCCCAGCGGTTGTAACACCACCGTAATGCACTGACGTTGACTTTGGATCACCAATGCATCCGTTCAAACAATGGTTGCTTCACCACCAGATCTTACTGTAGCACACACGTCCATCATGGCACCAGCGGTAAAAAAAACTATTATCTCTGCTGGTTTCATTGGGCGTCGGGCATAGGACGAGCCACCGGCGGTGAAAACCCTTCTACCACCGGTTCGGCGGACGACACGGCGGCGAAGGGCGAGATTCTATTCACCGTCGAATCATACGTTGAGCCGGCGGTGAAAGCGTTCATCACCACCGGTTATTCGGCCAGGAGGAGGCCCATGGATCATGAGCTGGCGGTGATACGTATCACTGCCGGTTATCTCAAAACCGTTGGTGAAGGTCCCGGCGTTGAATTGACTTTCTGTAGTAGTGATATGTCTTCAAAGGAAGTCACGAAACTCGATATTTAATCATATCAACATATGAATATACTATGAAAGTTAAACTTATGATATATTTATGAGTAAATGGTATTATGGTTCATGTGAGAAAAAATTTATTAAGGTTGTATTTTAGTTTGATATAGGTTTAATAGGACATTGGTATATATTTCTAATATTAGCTTATATTATGTATGCCATAGTTATCATAGAACAAACTATAGTTTTTAAAAATTCATAGAAAGGGTAAAACATATGTATTATTCTCCCTCTTTCACATAAGTGTTTGATTGCATTTTATTCTCCTGTTGCAGCGTAGGAACATGTTTATTAAAGCTCGACGGACATCAATTCAATCAGTCAATCAATTAACACGAAGCAAAGCATTTAAATTGTTGCGACTAAGGCCCTATTTGGCACAATTTATTCACTAGCTTCATGAGCTATTTGAAGTAGTTTTGTGTCAAACGGGTATTTAGTAAATAGCTTTACAGATGAAACTCCTTAAGATCCGCTCTCATATGAGAATGGGGTGGGATGAAGCTGACAATAGTAGCTTTCCCAGTTTCATCTCGTGCATGTGGTCCCATCACGTGTGGAAGTCAAATTTTCCCCGCAGGAACGGATGAAAACGCGCTGACGCTTAGCCACCGGGATGAGGCAGTCGGGCATGACCGTCGGGGCGCAGGCGGGCTCTGCCACTAGGACCCACATTCTTGGCCGCTAGGGCTTGGCCGCCGTGGCACGTGGGTCCACCACTGGGGCATGTGGACTGACGAGGCGCGTGCGGGCTCTACTGTCGAGATGTGTAACCTTGGCTACAGGGGCACTCGGTGTAGCGACCATGGCTATTGATGGTCACTAACACCCCATTTGACCATCAACATTCCACCCAAAACTAAGGTAAAACAACATCACATGTGCCATATTTTGTTTATAATTCACCTAGTTCCACTTGTACTTGGAAAAATTATTTGTATGCAGGAAAAATCACAAAAATGGACAAATGGTGTGCATAGGAGGCAATGGGACGTGGCAGAGGGCTGTGGGCCCATAGTGCCACGTCAGCCGACACCTAGGGGCATCGCCCAACGCCCCACCTGGCCTGCCACGTCACTGATCCGCGTGATATGCAAGGTGGCACCTCCAGGAGTCATCACCACACTTGATCCATGTCGGTTTGATCTAAGGATGGAGGTTGAGCTCCCACGGATCCATGGGTCCACTGTCATTCACTTGGGAGGCCCAACCCGACCTTCAAACCGCTATTCTGACCGTGGCAACCGACCTAACTGCCATGCAACCGCCTCTAAGGGCCAACCATCATCGTTGGATGGCAAGGCGGTGGGATGGATGATTGGCCAACGCCCCCCTGCGTTGGTCGATGCCCCCTGCCTCTCCACTGCCTCTCCTTCGCCTATAAGTACCCCCATGCCCTCTACACACTATAAAAGGGGCTATGGTGCTCGGTGGAGATCATCACTTAAGTAGCTCTCAAGCATTCCAAGTGTTACAAGCTCTCAGAAGCTCTCTAGAGTAGTAGCTTAGAAGTAGTAGCTAGCTAGTAGTGATAGAGTAGAGCGGAGCTCACCTCGGAGTCCAAAAGAGTCTTCTAGTCTGGTATAGCTCCTTTGTAATCTTTCTTTTAGCATTTAATTTATTTAGTACTTTACTTTGTCAAGTACTTTATTCAATAATATAGCTTTGCTTAGTTCAAGTCATGTCTTACTATTGTTCATCATTAGTGATCTTAGGTGCTTGTCCTTTGACATTTGCATCATTATTATCTTAGTGTTTAGTTTGTTCATTGTTACTACTTGTTCTACCGTCTGGTTAGGGTGTTTCGATCTTATTTCACCGGAGCTCGGATCGAAACAGTGAGTTTATAGATTAAGCGTGGTGCTTACGCTATATCTTGCCTGTAGGTATGGCTAGATCTCCGGATAGATTGTGGTAGTTAGCAGGTGGTGATAGCCCTATCCTTCCACTGTATTCCACCACGTTGGGTCTAGTTATTAAAATGTAGGGCTCATTGTGCTTTGTGCCTAATTGAATTCAGGGCAAGTACGCCCCCTCATACTAAGGATGATCTCACTATCATTAAGTTACTCTTGTTGCTTAAGATTACATACTCTATTTCTTACACTCAGCTACACTACACTTCTAGTTACCTCTGTTTGTGTGATCAATCTTTTTATCTTTTCTTTTACATTCCTCATCCACCAACCCCATGTTACTTAACCTACCTACCTAGTCTACCTAGCCACATTCCCTGACACTAACAACCTTTCTTTAGAAAAATATAAATTCAACACTTGATTCTCACTAAGCAAAATGCTACACGATAGTTCTGTGCGCTTGTAGAATCCCTTTTCCTATATACACACATACAAACCCGTCAACCATGGCCATCGACGTGTGCTCAGGCTCCGCAGCTGAGATCAGGAGAAGAATGTGAGGCGTCAGGAGAGAAGGAAATAGCATGAGAGAAATAGGGGAGAAGAAAAGAGGAGAGTATTTTGGATATTTTGTCATATGAGAATGTTTTGCCAAACGTTTCACTAAAATAGTTCATCAGTGAAGTTGAGATGTGTCAAATACCCAGTGGCAGAACCCGCCCGCGCCCCGGCCCGGTCTCTGTGCTAGCGCGTCTTGGTCCTTTCCTAGGGGCAAATCTGATTTGCACATGTGATGGGGTCTACTGGCGCGAGATGAAGCCAGAAAGCTAATATTGTCAATTCATCCGATCCTTGTGAGAGCAGGTTTCAAGAAATTCCATCTGTGAAATTATTTACAAAAGATCTGTTTAGCATAAAATAGCTTCAAACAACTTGCAAAGCACGTGAACATCGCAAGAGGTAACAAGCACGTGAACATCGCAAGAGGTAACAAGCGTGGAGTCGCGCTCGTGGTGGAGCGAGCGACTACACACGGCCTGGCCTGCGCGCCATGGGGCCCTCCCGAGCCTGTCGCACTTGGCCTGCGACGCAGCAGCCCTCCCGCGCTCAGATGCATGCGAACTGTGTTTTTTTCCTTATTCTTCTTATTTTTATTTAGTTTTTGTTTTATGTGAGTTTTTAGCTTTCTTTTCATTCTTTATATTTTTATCCTTTTTTTTGTTTTCATTGTTTTTTGTTTAGTTTTCATTTTCTATTTGTCAATTTCACTTCATTTTCCGGTAATCTTAGTTTCAGTTTTTTATTGTGTATACATTTAGTTTTCAGTTATGTCGATTTTCTGGTTGCCAATTTCAATTTTAGTATCATGTAATTTATTTTTCAGTATTAGAGCAACTCCAAGAGACATTATATCTCACTCGTCATCACCAAAATTAAGAAAAAAGAGGCTCCAAGAGACTCGCGATCAGCATTTGTAAAATACCATACTAGCTATCCCGTTTTTTCTGGTTGGCAAATTAAGCCAGCGGGCTTGGCTAGCCATACGTATTGTCCGGCCATTTCTCATGCCCTCGTGGCCACCTTTTCCCCTCCCTCTGTACCTCCACTCAGCTGACATAGGGACAATAAAATTTTGCTGCACCGTTCATCACTCACGTGTCCAATCAAAAGCAATCAAGCGTGGCACAGGTGACCACTCTATTGCTCGTATCATGCATGTCTTGGCATCTGGTGACGGTGACGAAGAACGCAACACAAATTACTTATCGTGTTGTTTTCTGGGCCCCGACACATATTTTGAAGGATAAAAAGAGTGACGGATCCGATCAACGACATTGATTGAATTAGTGATGACGTGGTCCCTTTAAAAAAAATAGAGTCTAGTTTAGCGAGTCTGTTGGGAACCGTATCTATTTTTAGAGTCTATAAGATTTTACATAGCCAGTTTAGAGAGCTAAATTTTCATTATCTCTTGGAGTTGCTCTTATGTTTCTTTTTTTGTTTTTCATTGTGTATACTTAAGTTTTCAGTTTCTATTTGTCAATTTCAGTTCAATTGTTTGGTTGCCAATTTCAGTTTTAGTCTCTGGTAGCCATTTCAGTGGTTCATTTCTCGTTTAAGTTCGAATACCTTCCTAAATCTTGCATATTAATTGTTCTTCAGGATTTCCTTCTTTTAAATATTTTATTTTTTTCATTGTTTATTTTAGTTTCAGTTTAATGAGTTTTGAGTTTCATTATTTTATTTGTCTCTTTTCGGATTCGAATGTATTCCTAAATCCTACGTATTATTTGTATAATAACTTACCCTCTAAGTTGGCACCTTATGCTATGCTTCTTCTATTATTTGCCCCTCAGAATGCAGCTTATCTTATTTTGAGTCGCTACTCTTGTCTTTTTAATAAATGTCCCTCCAATTGGCAGCGAGTTATGTTTCCCGGCTCATATAGTGGGTTATATAATAACTTGCCCCTCTAGTTGACAGCTTATACAATGCTTATTCTAATAATTTGCCTTAAAGTTGTAGCTTGTCTTGTTTTATGCCGTTATTCTTACTTTTTTAATAAATGTCTCCAGTTGGCAGCAAGTCATGTTTCCTAGTTTTTTGTAATGTGTTGTATAATAACTTGTCTCCCTAATTGGCAGCTTATGCAATGTTTATTTTAATAATTTGTCCCTCCAGGTTGCAGGTTGTCTTATTTTGAGTCGCTATTCTTTTTAGGGATTAGTACCTTTATGTAAATACTATAAAACAATTTTATTATATTCTCAAGATAACAATTGATGTGCATACCATGTAAAAACTTTAGTATATTTTTAGAGTAGCAACTTTAGTATTACATAGTAGTAATACTTATCTATACCTAATAATAAAGAGGCAAAATTTCCGCGTAAGATGTAAGTAAGACTCCTACTCAACTAAGATTACATGTAAGACAAGGTTGATACTAATCCAAATAGATCAAACTCTGTGTAAGATGTAAGACTCCTCATGAACCAAGATTACATGTAGTACTAGAGACAGAGATCAGTTACAATGCTTATACGCCTCATATATGCATCAGATACGTATCCAGGCTGTACTGCAAATTTTGGATACGTACGGGTCCGAACATAGCTGGATCAATTGGATATGGTCCATGAAAGCAAAACGGCCCAACTTTCCTCCCACGCGTGAGTTAGAGTTACCCCGTAATCTATCCTTCCCCTGGCCGCTGGCAGAACCACGCCGCATCCTACGACTCCCGATCCAACTCCCACTTGGCGACTGGTGGCCGGAGGGTGGCGAATGTCGGCCAAGCCTAGCGGTGGGGTAGGGAGCTGCTGGCAGCAAACCGGCGAGTCGAGGAAACAGTCGAGCGACGAGCGGTTGCTGCTCCACCCTCTCCGGCTCTCCCAGCTCCCAGCCCGGTGGCCCCTATTTCTACAGCTGCAGGCTGCAGCCTCGCACGCCCGAGCTCCGAGCACGAGCAGGGTAGCGAGCGGCCGGCGGTGACGCTCTGTAGCCTCGCGCCCTAGTTCCAAGCGCAAGCGGAGCAGCGAGCGGACGGTGATGATGCAATTAGGCGGTGCCTGTAACACCCCAGGTGTTAGGCTTACATTTGGCACTTGCATTGCATGAGCCTAAACATCATTTGTTCATATATGAGCATGGAACATATGTGATGCACTAGTGAAACATATGGAACATACTAGTGCAATATGTGAAACATGTGTATATAGAATGTGCTAGAAACATCTCCTTGAAACATATGCAACATACCTTGTTATTCTGTGTTTCAACATGTGTATGTTTGGTGCTCATGCCTGACAATGCAAGTGAGTGTTGATGTCACTTCTTCATGTGTCTCACATCATTCTCTATCTATAGTGATCTCTGGAAAAGTTTCTTGAAGTTTGGAATCAAGAAGTCAAATGAAATGATAAGTCATAGCCAAGTTGGAAATTTTGAAGGAATGAGTCATATCTTGCTTGGATTGTTTTGTTTAGAGAATGAGAACATATGTCATCAACCAAGTCTTGCAACCTTGACCAAACAACTCCAATTGAACCCTAAAACAACAGTTATGAAAGGCTCATGTGGAACAAGTGACAAGAAGATGCCGCAAAATCAGTCGCGAACCTCAAAACTAGGGTTTCTTCCGACACGGTGTTGACCAAAGTGAAACTACTATATCTGTTCGAGATATGAAGTTTGACCTTTAATGAAAGTTGGAGTTTAGTTTGTATGCAACAAACTTTATTTTTGGACCGCGTCCCAATCCCACCCCGAAGTGCTGTCAAGCTGATCACAGTGCAATTTTGACTCCTCCGGTGCAACCCTACTGCGGGAATTAATATCTCGCAAACCAGTGGAATTTGACTGAGCTCCTGTAAGCAATGTTGTAGTACTCTCATAGCCCTACGTAGCGGTATAATTTGTTGGTCGAATTGTCATCTGGTTTAAGAGATAGAGGTGAGATTAGAAGAGTGGTAGACTCGTAAATACGTCGCTTTTGGATGGCAGTTTTGGACACGCTGAAACTTGGTGGCCGACATCGGAAAGGACCGAGCGCCGTGTGGCCTCCGTGCCTGTGCATGAGCGCCACCTACCCGGGCTGCTCTGTGTCGAGGGGGAGAAAAAGGGGATCGAGTCCGACCCTTCACTCGCTCCCTTCTCTTTTCCTCGGTCTATTCCTCTCTCGCTCTCTCGTGCCCGACGCCATGGCCGAGTCGGGCTGGAGCTCGCTGTTGCCGTTGCTCCTCCCTTGCCCCTCCTCTCCCAACACCAGCCGCCCCTCTCCTCCTCCCTCCTGCCGCTGCTGTTGGCTGTCGTCTGCCTCCTTCGTCGTCCTGGGCCACTATCTCACCGGAATCAGGCCGGCCTCCTCCGTCCCCTTCTCTGTTTTCCGTCGCTGTGAGGAAGAAGGACCATCTAGCGAGGCAGAAACTCTTTGTTGTGTTCACTTTGTAAAAGTGCTAGAGACAAAGGATTTACATATAGGGGCTTACATGAATTGTGGAAAGTTTTGTGTTCACTCTGCATAATGTTTTCTCTTTTTTTTCGGAATTAGTATTGCATTTAAATGGCTGAACTTTGGAAAATCATGTAAAATCATAGAAAAATCGTAAATTAGCAAATGAGGACTTTTTGGAATCCTTGTGAAATTGTCTATGCAGTAGATCTATAATATGGCATGTTTTAGTTTAAAGTTTTAGCTGTAAAAATATATTTATGCAACTAGGTTTTGAATGCTAGTTGGATCTGTTATTTTTAATAACTGTAAATATATAACTCCAAATGAAGTGCAATTTTTATGGCATGTTACTCTTGTGATGTATGATGTCTAGTAAAAATTTCAAGATTTTAGGCTTGATAGTTTAGGAGCTATAAAAATAACAAATGCTATATGCTGCTTTGCTTCTATTCTGGACAGTTCTGCATGTATGCATTGTTTGGCTTAGTTAAGTTATGAATCATGCCTTGATGACAATACATGAGTTGTAGTACTTTTCTTAAGCTTTTCAAAAAGCTACAGAGCACAATTTTTGGCTAAGTATATGTTTAACTATAGTAGTCTAAAGTGTTGTAGCTGTTTCTGTCCAAACCCAGACAGGGTTGCATTGTTTATAATGTGTGACCTAGTTAGTAGCACGATTAGCTCTAGATGTTTATAACAAAATTGTTCACAACTTATTAAGCTTTCTAAAAAATTCCAGAACCATAATTATTGGATTTGTGAAACTCAAGTTATAACGATTTAAAGTGGCATATCAGATTCTGTCCATATTTTGGACAGAGATGCAATTATTTAATTAATTGACCATGTTAACTGTAAAATCATCTTAAGATGATTACAAGAAAGTTGTAGGTAACTTTATAAGATTTCCATAAAGTTGAGAATCATGTTTGTTGGAGGTCTAGAACTCTATTTATGCTTCTCTGAAGTTTCTATCAGTTTTCGGTCTATAATTGTACCATTGCTGTTGGGCTGCATGTGTGGTGTTACTCGTGCAACTAGTTTCATGGTGTAAATGATGTTTACTGTAGTTTTGGTAAATACAAAAGTTGTAGATAATTATCATATCTTGCTTGTGTTAAATTTTCTTGATCCCAGGTCTGATAGTTTAAGAGTTGCATGCTTAATAAGTCTACTGTCAGATTTTAATTACCTTCTGTGCAGACTTTAAAGATTGGCATGTTTGGTCATGATAACTTAGGAATCATGTTGAGATGATTAAAGATGAAATATAGATAATTTCCTAAGCTTTCCAGAATGTCTTCTTGCAAGTCATTTGGATTTATGAAACTCCAGATATGATTGATTTATGAAGCTACTGTTTGCAAGTCCAGAAATTGACATATTCCAGTTATCGTTGTTGCTTCATCTTGACTTGCTTTGCATGTTGATAAGTGTGATTCATGCCCTTGGTGATGAAGTTAGTAAACCTGAGGTTTTGTAAATCTTAAGTTATTATTGGTATTGCTTCCCTTGCTATCTTAGCATAATAGGTGGTGTGATGTTTATTTAAGCAATGTGAAGTGCTTATGTGTATTTAGCGTAACCTTGTACTTGCCTTGATTAATGTGTGATGCATCATCTATTGCATTCCCATGTATTCATACACTTGCATCTTGCATCTGATTTAGGTACGCTAGATGCACCACGTGAAGGACCTGATGGGGAGCCAAACCCGAAGATGGAGTTGGTGGATCCATCCCGAAGATAGAAGGACCGGACAAGTGAGAGATTGGAGGATGCTCGCCAAGTGAATTCATCTGACATACCCTAACTTGAGTCGGATCCCAGGCAAGCCCCGGAGCATTATAAGCCTCCTATCTTCAAAGCAATTAATTATATATATGTTATAAGTATTGTTGCATTAAGTGGTAGGAGTTGGCTGGAAACCCTTGCTGCATTATATCATTCCTTGTCCAGCTATATGAATCCTTGAATCCTACATAGACTAGGATCGAGTAGATGCTTAGCCCTGCTTTAAGCGGTAGAAGTCAGGTGATTTCCTGTCACCTGCGAGATGTAGGGATATTCATATATGGCATGGTTGGCTATATTTGCTATCGTGGAATGGAACCATGTGTTAATAAAATGAAATGAGACCGGGCGGGATGAAGATAGTGAAGCAACAAGGCATGGAGGTCTTGGGTGTGGATCTATCCCCGTCTGAGTCGTTTAAGGACCGATTCGCTGTACGTCCTTGAGTCATGTTGAACGCAGTCTAACACTTAGTTGGCTGGATAAGTCATTCCGACCGCGAAGCCGAGTAATATGGTTCAGGCCGGGAATCGAATGGTAGGTTGCATCTTGGAGGAGAGAAATGATGTGCTTGGGGACATTGGCGTGAGACCAAGGGGGGTTAGAGTCCCTATCACCTGGCAGAGTGTCGCCCTTGGGGTTGCGACATCATTCGGACCCGCGATTCCTGAATTGTACGAAAGGTGGCTTGTGCGACCCTGGCAGGGGCCTGCGCGGTGAGTGTTAGAAATACCCCTCCAGCTGGATAGGAATTCGATTCGAATCGCCGTCGCTCCCGGTTAGTGAGCACTTGATTTGAGCAGCGGCAACGTAGATTCCATTAAATTGAACGGATGGTTAATTGGATAACGATTGAAAGGTTGCCTCAATTTGTACCTGCTATGGTTAATATTGTTTGCTCCTAATGAAGTGAGTGCTCTAGTACAGGTTCTAATATAGATGACAGGTTAATGATAATGAACTTGAGGCTTAAGCATTAATGATTACTTATTCATAATAAGCTTTTATGCAAAATGTTGTCAAGCTAGCCCACTTTATATCAGCCTTGCATGATCCTTGGTGTCTCTTTATTTCTGGTTTTTGACGGGTAAGTCTAGCTGAGTACCTTCTCGTACTCAGGGTTTTATCCCCACTTGTTGCAGGATGTGATGTATCTTGGTGACTGCAAGAGTTGGTTGGCTCCTGCCGTAGAGGCGGAGTGAGATCACGGGCATGATCCTTCTGAGTTATCTTCTCTCTAATGCTTTTGTTGGAAGTCGACCTTGGTACTGGCATGTAATTGAAATAAGATTAATGTTAGTTTCAAATTACTTTGCTTCCGCTACTTTTTAATTTAAGTTGTAATAACTATGTTAAACTCCGATGTATATTGAACTACTTGTGAAATATTTGTAACATGTGACTTGTTATGTTGAATCACTACGATCTTGGCTGGTATGTTGGTTGGTTTGAAATCCCTCATGATTTCATTAGACTACCGGCGTTATATGGGCTCAAGTGCGAGAATTTGATCACTTCGGTGATTGTTTTTGTACTTGTGCTCTTATAATTTAGACGGTTCTGTTACTGTGCCTCCTCCAAGTCTGGCAATCCCTGGTCCTAGGTCGTAGCTGGCAAGCAATAGCATCCCTAGAGTTTACTTTTATTCAATAATCAATATTCATCATGTGATGATTCACTGATTTGTGATGTGCTTCAATCTAAAATTTTGTTCTTTTTTTAACCTTTTAATATGAGTAGATGTCTCTGCATGAAACATGCTCCAATTTAAGTTGACGACCATCAAAAGAAGAAGAATCCATTATAAAAACATGTGTTTTTAGAGAAGGTTTTCAGGAGGCAATAACGTATGGCGCTGCAAGTACTGCAATCTCGAGTATAAAAGATTTTATTCTATGATAAGAAGCCATTTGCTTTAGATAATAGGTGGAATCAAAGATTTTGACAAGCAGAGAAACATTTGAGATTCATAAATAATGTAGTTATTATTATTCAAAAAAAATCTTAGATGCGTCCTATCACTATTTCTTAGAGAATAGTGTATCCGATACTTATAGTATCTGTATATGGCGAACATATTTTATGACACATACTTAACTAGAACAACTGTCATCTGGCAATGATAAATGCAGAGTCCGATTCCAATACGTATTGGTTGCACCTTGCTCATTATGTATGTGACTCGGACTCATGACATGTGCTGATACGAGTCATAACTACTCATGTCTGATTCCTATATATATATATTGGGACTCCGTTGCAACGCACGGACACATTTACTAGTAATAATAAAAAGACAAAATTTCTACCACTTTTTTGATTCATTATTTTGGTCTGGCCTCTCTAACTAACTTTGTGAATATGAAAAACTTTGTGAAAGTGGAAACTGTCCCTCTTCGTCTCGCTACAACTCTCCTATTTTATAGGACACATATTGGACACAGGTTTTTAAGATATCCTATATCGTTGGGAATCCTAATCCAAATCCCTCTTCTCTGAGTACTCTAAATAAGAATCGATGTAGAAAACTATAAGATAAATCTGTATATGTGTTGGTTATTTGCTCCGCGTTTAGGTTCTACTACTCAGTTTTTCAAAAAAAAACAAAGGTTAGGAGTAGTTCAACTTTTTCTGTTTGGAATTGTGTTCGGCTTCTTTTCTGATTTATATGGTTAGGAGTAGTTCAGGTTCTTTTTTCTTTCCGAATTCTGATCGGCTTCTATAAATAACTAAATATTGACGGGATGTTTTTCCATCTGTTTTGTTTAGTTGGATTGGATTGAAAATTGCACACGGATTAGATATAAAATTTTTCTATTGTATTTATGGAGTTGGCCTCCTTGGAGGCTATGTTAGCTTTTTTCAACAAGTACGCCCGAAGAACAATATATATATATATATATATATATAATTTTTCTATTGTATTTATGGAGTTAGCCTCCTTGGAGGCTATGTTAGCTTTTTTTCAACAAGTACGCCCGAAGAACAATATATATATATATATATATATATATATATATATTGGCGTTCGTCCTGGAGACCCGGACAGGGGCATAGGACTGTAGTCCCATGAAACAAGCGTCATTGTCACGACTTGCCAAGCAGTCAGGGGCCATGGAGGCTGACGCGGTGGTGCCGGCTGTACCTGACGACGTGCTTGCGCCAATCCTTGGCCATCTCTTGGCAGGCAGCCTCACTGCGTCGCAGTCAGTGGTGGCGTTAAGGGTATGCCTGGTATTCCTCGGAATATCCAAGATTTTGGTAAAAAAAACAAATACATATAAGTTAAATGCACTGTAGGTCCATGAACTTACACAACTGTGTCAAATAGGTCCATGAACTTGGAAACTAGATATCTGGCCCCTCAAACTTGCGAATCCGTTCACTCCAGGTCCATATACCAAAACCAGGCGATTTTGCATGGCACTGTAGCAGTGCTGACGTCAGCGATGACGTCAGCACTCCTTTTTAATTTGCAAAATTGATATCTTTTTATTCGGAGCTCCAAATATAACAAATAATATATCAATTTTGATTGTCTCGACGAGCTCTTTGCAATGGTGTACTTCGTCTTGTTGTTTGAGATAATTTTATTTCATGAAAAAAATAAAACAGGGAGTTGGACGGTCAATCAGACCTGCCACGATCGCTTAGATATTTTTGAATTAACCTTCCCTAGCTTAGATATTTTTGAATTAACCTTCCCTAGCTGCGGTTAACTAACTGTCAACATATGACATGATCAAACGATATGTTTACTGCTCCTAGTGTAGTTTTTTCTGTTTTTGTGGTGAAATTAAGTAGCTAGTGGTAGTAGTAGTATTATATTTATCTTGTACCCAAATCCGATACAGTATACGATTCGTGTACACCTGTCCTTTTTCCTTTCCTACGGCTACTATTGCAGCACACAGGAACTGGACGACCATTCGGCCGACCTGTACGTATCTGTTTCCTGGCTGGCATGGCATGAGTATGACCGCATGAAGTGGCAGTGGATAGCTAGATTGAATTGAGGGAACAGGTAGCAGCAATAGTGAGTGGCTTACTCGTGGTCTAGAATCTTGTGCGGCATCGGTAAGTTGAGCGCGTGCCCCCGCGGAAAGTTTTGAATTATTGCATTTCAAAAATAGTCAAACTTATATATTCTATGGTCAAATGAACCTAAAAAGACAACATTTCATGTTACATAATAATAAAAATATTATTTATCTAACAAATTCCACAAGTTCTGTTATTCTAACTTGTTTTGTAGAAATATTTATTTTTTTCATGAAATAAAATTATCTCAAACAACAAGACGGAGTACACCATTGCAAAGAGCTCGTCGAGACGATCAAAATTGATATATTATTTGCTATATTTGGAGCTCCGAATAAAAAGTATCAATTTTGCAAATTAAAAAGGAGTGCTGACGTCATCGCTGACGTCACTGCTACAGTGCCATGCAAAACCGCCTGGTTTTGGTATATGGACCTGGAGTGAACGGGTTCGCAAGTTTGAGGGGCCAGATATCTAGTTTCCAAGTTCATGGACCTATTTGACACAGCTATGCAAGTTCATGGGCCTACAGTGCATTTAACTCAATACATATATTAGTATACATGTATATTCTATTTTTTAATTGGACCAAAGCCCACAAACGTAGCAGCAAGCAAGCCAACTTGGCCAAGGCCCAAGCGGCCAGAATTCCTTCCGTCCGCATCGATTCACAAGTCGCTGACTCCCGCCCGTACTTCTCGAGAAAAAAGCAGTGGCGGATCCAGCGATCAAAACCTGTGGGGCCAGTTAGTAAGAGCTGTAGGGCCAAGCCATATATGCTACAGTAAATTTCTACTAATTTCTTCAAAAGCTGTGGGGCCAGGTGGCCCCACAGCTAACACATACATCCGCCACTGGAAAAAAGTCACGACTCCCATCCCCAGCGGCGTCAGGGGCGCCGCGGCGGCAACGACGTATCTCGATCTGCTGCTCTGGGGAACCGGCTGCCAGCGGCCGGCTGCACATCTCGTCTGCTTCTGCTGCGGCGGCGGACGGCCGGTGACCGGTGAGGCGGTGACTGTAACATCCCGGCCCAAGGCTTAACAGGATTAATAGGATACTCGTACCAACAAGTTGCAACTTCTTTTCCGGAAGCCCATCTCGAAAGAACTTCAAAGTTAAGCGTGCTTGGCCTGGAGCGATGGGTGACCGACCGGGAAGTTCTTCCCGGGTGCGCCGAGTGAGGACAAAGTGCGCAGAAAAGACTTGTGTTGGTCTGTGAGGTCAGTCTATGTCCTAGAAAGCGGCCAGATGTAAGCGGGCCTGGCCTCGAGGAGGCGGGACGTTACAGAATGGTATCAGAGCCAACTCTCGCGGTTTCACGGGCGCGTGTGTCGCTGTTGCGCAGGCATGGTGCGCATGGCTGGTGTGGACCCAGAGTGGTCACACAGCATAGAATATGCGCTGGCACTGGACACACGGACGTGGCCAAGAGAGGACGTTCCTGGCTTGGGATTGACCGACGAGGACGTCGGTCTCTTAAGGGGGTGAGGATGTAACATCCCGGCCCAAGGCTTAACAGGATTAATAGGATACTCGTACCAACAAGTTGCAACTTCTTTTCCGGAAGCCCATCTCGAAAGAACTTCAAAGTTAAGCGTGCTTGGCCTGGAGCGATGGGTGACCGACCGGGAAGTTCTTCCCGGGTGCGCACGAGTGAGGACAAAGTGCGCAGAAAAGACTTGTGTTGGTCTGTTTGGTCTGTGAGGTCAGTCTATGTCCTAGAAAGCGGCCAGATGTAAGCGGGCCTGGCCTCGAGGAGGCGGGACGTTACATGTCACGGAACCGCCCAAATTATAAGAACAAAAGTACAAAAACAATCGCCAGAGCAATTAAATTCCCGTACTTAAGCTCTTATAACTCCGGTAGTCCAATAAAATCCCGAGGGATTTCAAACCAACCAACATACAAGCCAAGATCGTAGTGGTCCAACATAACAGGTCATATGTTGCATCCATTTCATAAGTAATTCAACATATATCGGAGTTCAGTAGAGTTATTACAACTCAAGTTCAAAAGTAGCGGAAGCAAAGTAGTTTGAAAACTAATATCACCTTAGTTCAAATACATGCCAGTACCAAGGTCAATTTCCAACAAAAGCATGAGAGATAAGATAGCTCAGAAGGATCATGCCCATGATCACACTCCGCCACAACAGCCGGAGTCTTCCAATTCTTGCAGTAGCTATGTTATATCACAACCTGCAACAAGTGGGAATAAACCCTGAGTACGAGAAGGTACTCAGCTAGACTTACCCGTCATAAACCAGAAATAATATGACACCAAGGAGTATGCAAGGCTTTCTTTCAGTGGACTAGCTTGACTCATTTGCGAAAAGCATAAGTTATTATGAATAAACTAATTTAAGTCCTTTTGCATCATATTTATTATAACCTATTCAATCTAGGTAAGCACCTATGCTAAAGCAATCACTTGATTAACCATTAACATCAAAGGTTACCATCTCAAGTTTAGCATTTCCAACATTATCCACATAACCGTCTGTGTTCCATCATCATTACTACGATGCAGTAACTCGAGTCAAGTGCTCACTATCCAGGAGCGATGGCGATTCGAATCGATTATTAACCAGCTGGTAATTTATTCCTCACACAAACCTCACTCACCCGCTAAAGTGAGGTATTGGTCACCGAGTCAACCATTCAGGTAAAGTCGCGAGCTTGCCAGGAACCACATGTACCCGGGGGCCGCCCGACTGCTCTTTGGCCTTATCATCGCGCCCCCGTTTCCTGCCACTACTGCTCCGGTACAGTGCGTTGCGGGCAATCCACTCGGCCCGAATAATCTCCCGGCTTCGCGGTCGAAAGGTACTTTATTCGGCCAGCTAAATGTGAGGCATGCGTTCAACATGACCCGAGGCCCAACAACGGACGGTCCTTAATCGACACAGGCGGAAACTACAAGCACCCCAGAACCCTGTCTGGTTGCCCCATACTTATTCCGCCCGGTCTCCAATTATTCATCAACACTTGGTTATTTCCAGGATATCATCCATTCCATAGCTAAAGTATTCCAGTAACCACCTATAGTTGCCGGTGACAGGAAATCACCGATCGCTACCGGTCTAAGCAGGGCTAAGCAATATTTTCGATCCCGAACCAAAATAGGATTTCAGGCATATTTGCGGGACAAGGAAAAGGATATATATGCAGCAAGTGTTTTCAATCAACTCCTATAACTTAATGCAACAATACATATATAACATATATATACTCAATTGCTTTTATAAAATAGGAGGCTTAGAATGCTCCGGGGCTTGCCTGGGATCAAACACTGGGTTAGTGATTGACAGATGACACTCGCTCGGCGAGCATCTCCCAACCCGACACTTGTTTAGTCCTTCCATCTTCGGGATAGGTCCACCAAACACCGTCTTCAGGTTTGGCTTGAACATCTCGTCCTTCGCGTGGTGCATCTAGCGAACCTAAATGAGATGCAAGATGCATGCGTATGAATATGATGAATGGTAACACAAGATGCATCACATAATCATTCATGTAAACACACGATTAAGATATAGACACCAAAAGCTAATTAACTAACATCACACAACCAATTAAAGAGGGCAAGCACATCAAGTATAACACAAGCTTAACAAGATCACAAGTATCTTAACTTGACCATCATCAAGGGTATAAGCCACACTTAGCAACACATGGAGTAAACAACCATAACTCGCATCTGAAAATTTCTAGACTGCAACAACAGCTACATGTTTGGATCATAACTGGAGTTATACAAATCCAATAGCCATGCAACAAGACATTATGGAAAGCTTATGAAATTGTCTATAATTCATCTTTAATCATCTTAGCATGATTCTCAAGTTAACAAAGTCAAACATGCATAATTACAGAATCTGGTCCAAAGATTCCAGAGAACAACTATTTCTGAAATCCAACTTGAAACAGTCATTACTCACAAACTATAAGGCCAAATGCCACCAAAATTTAACACAAGCTAGATTAATGAGTCATCTACAACTTTGTTATAAGCATGTTTCTCAGAAAACATCATTTTCATGGTGCAATTACCAAAATCCCAGAAACTGTCCAGGAAAACATCAATTGCAAGAATAAATATTAACTTACATTCCAAACATATATTTGGCCACAACCAATGTAACCATCATAAAGTGCATGTGAAATGATCACCAAAAATCATAGTGCTCATCATTAAATAATTTCTTTTAAAGCATTTCTTAATTTATTTAAATAGCAAGGTGAAATAATAAACATATACAAAATGTCAATAATAAAATCTATAAAAATTACAGTAGCTCTTATATACATCCAATAGTCTACTGTACAAATTTCAACTCATTTGGACATGTATATCAACCTCTATGAAAAAGACAAGTTGCTATTATAAGAATTCATGTGAGAGCAAGATACACTAATAACTCACTCAAATGACAACCTAAATTCATGAAATTTTTACCACACATCAATCATCATATGAGTAGCATGCCACAAAAATTTCACTTCATTTGGAGCCCTAGATCTACAGTTATGAAAATGACAAATACATCTAGCAATGAAAACCTAGCTGCACAAATCCATTTTTACAGAGCAAACTTTAAACTAAAACATGCAATATTATAGATCTACTGCATAGAGAATTTCACAAGGATTCCAAAAAGTCCTCATTTGCTATTTTACGATTTTTCTACAATTTACTATGAATTTCCAAAGTTTTAGTTATTTTTCTGCAAAAGAAAATTATTAAACCGAAAAGGACAAACACTTTACAACTGGACCCCTGGAAGAAACTTTAATTAAACCTAGCGGATAAGTCCTTATTGCACTATTCAAATGAGTCTGTGGTTCGCAGAAAAACCCTTCCCTTTTTCCTTATTGAAGCTCGTGGTCCATCTTCTTCCCCAACGCAGAGCACACTGAATCGGTCAGTGCCGGCGGCAGGGGGCGGTGCTCCGGTGGCTTGAGGACATGGCGGAGCTTCAGGCGGATGGCGCGCACCCACTGATGCCCCCAGCTTGGCTTGAGGTGGCCTGAGGCCGGCCGGCCACGAAGGCACGACGGGCCGGGGCTGCGGCCGCGTCGGTAAGAGCAGCCGGCGGTTCCCGGGCGACGAGAGGCGGCAGCGGAGCACTAGGGCATGCTCGAGCAACTTCGGTGGGGCGCAGCTTGGCTCGGGAGTGAGCGCAGTAGCGGGCACGGCAGCGGCACGAGCTCGAGCTGGAGCTCGACGCGGCCATGGCGCGTCCGCGCTCTGCGTTTGCACGGAGAGGCGCAAGGTTGAGTGAGGGAGTGGAAGAGGAGCTCGGCACTCCCTCTGGAATGGCAGGGCACACAGCAGAGGGGCAGGGGCGCGTGGCGGAGGTGGGAGCACGCGGCGCGGTGCATGGCGAGCACGTCGGCATAGAATCGAGCACGTGGCGGGTGACGAACGGGGCATGGTGGGCGACGCTTTTGGGCTAGATCTGGGCCGAATCAGGACATGGGCCAAAAACGAAGATCGAAGACCACACAAAGCTCTACGTTTTTCATTAAGGAGTCAAGGTCATTAGAGCAACGGATTAGCGGTTAACTAGTTGTCAAAACTGCAGTGTCAACACCTTGACGACAGTCACGGAAACTCACTTTCGATGGTCAAAACTTCGTCAAACTGAACTCAACTTGTTGCATGCTCTTCGCCAACCTGTAAACTCCAACTTTTATTTTTGGCTCAACTCAAGTTGTTTAGCAAAAACACGAGAACGCGGCATGCCAATCATTATCGCCATTGAAATCCCAGACTTAGAATTATTTCAAGTGCTGAAAACTGCAGCCGATTCAATCTTGTGACCTTTGTTTGACTCGGTGATGGACCAAACTAGCTCTTGGCCCTTAAACAAAGTTTCTTCTCCATAACATGAACTACAACTTTCATTTAAGGTCCAACATCAAAACTGGTATATAAACTATATTTCTACTTTGACCAAAGTAGGATCACGATAACGCTTAAATTACCCTTTTTGATCAATTGGAGCATTTTCTGGGCATTTGCTCAACACGAACCTTTCTTGACTTTTGTTGTAGAGTCCATCTAGAGTCATTTGGGCAAGGTTGCAAGATTTTGGTGATGATCTATATTTCCATCCACTTAATAATGCAATTCCAGCACTTAGGAAAGTCATTCCAACAAGCATATAACTTATCATTTCATGTGACTTTTTGATTCCAAACGTCATGAAACTTTTCCAGTGACCAATATAAATAGGTACTAAGGTGAGTCATATGAAGATATTGCAATAACGCCACCCGAGCATATATCTTGAAAATGGACTATATGTAAAGCAATGGTGCAGCATCCAAGTTTAGGTTGGGGCTCCTGTCCATAGGTTGACCTTGACATCATCATATCCACTTGATCTATCATGTTTGAGCTCAAACCCACTGCTTAACTGGTGGCAAACACCTCGGGTGTTACAGCCCTCCCCCCTTAAAAGAATCGCGTCCCGAGATTCGGTGCGAAGGACTTTTCAAGGGAAGAGAAATATGTTATCCAATTCCAACATCTGCAAGTGCATTAGGCTACTTAGCTTCAAGTAGCAGAGAGGCTAATTGGGCAAGACACTTTCTGATACTCGCTCTATGTAGAAACTTTTGTCTGAAGAATTTCCTTCACTAACTTCCATGAAGTATTGTTACTTTAGGAGGAATCCAAGACAATACGGTACTTTGTTCACGGTGCACGGAGAGTACTACAAGCATGGGCTAATTACTCGTAGCATTTACTTTTCTAGTGGCATAGCATGTACACTTTCGATAAGGGTTGGATCCATATACGAGGTAAACATTCTTTGAGGCTATCAGAAACTGTCTAACCAATAGACAATGTCTATACTGGTCATAGACTATTCACTCACTCATATGCCAACTGATGGAGAACTACATATTGCTCCACGTGTGTAGTTCTCTTTCTCTGATGCCAACACTGTATTATCTGAGTCTATTGAGGGAACAATGAAAATGATAGCTGATTCTGTCGGTACTGGATGTCTGCCAAATGTTACCTAAGAAGATTCTCTTATACAAAGGCACATAGGGGTGCAATTAGTCTTTCCAACTTCGTTTGAGTCACTAGCCGTTGACTTGAAGATAACCGATGTAGTGCCACAAAATTCTGGACAAATTTCGTGTTCTTCCTTTTCTTTTGCTTCACATGTTGCGGTGTGTGTTTTGCACTCTCTGATCTTTCTCATAGTAGCAGAAGCCTTTCTCTAGCTGAGGATGGAGGCTATAGTCTTCCTGACATGTTTCTCAGGGAACAATTTCCACCGTTGATCTAGACACCAATCTTGACGATGCACAAGCATTGGACTTGTGGGCTGTTTTCACAGAGCACAAAGCATCATTCCACATGGAGGGCATCCCTACGTAGATAAGGAACCATTTCTGAATATTTTCTGGTATTTCATCCAATAGAACCTTGAACCAAAACTGTTCGTGGTACTTAGGGGCACAATGATGTAGATCGAAAATATGGACATGCTTTCTCTAGTTCTTCACATGGCTAATACAACAGCTTGTACTGTATACATGATTGTCCAAGATGGAATTAACTTGATAGCGCATTTGGAGAAGATGCAACACCTGCATTGCTGACCGGCTTCATGGCCTCTTTGCTTACTATTGTTCATTGAGACATAACCATCATAGCTATCGAGGAATCGTTACTTGACTGGAGATTAACCTTCTTACTGGTAAATAATCATTTGTCTTTCAATTCTCAAAGTTCCAACCTTTACTCTTGACCACCACAATAATTACAGTCGAAGCACAAACAAGTGGTCGGCATCGAAGTCTACAGATAAGGAGTCACACCAGAGAGAGTTGATTTCATCTGTATGACTGTCATCTACACACGGATCAAGACTTTGATAGTTAGGTCATATGCACCATGTGACGATCGGTTCTTTTCCAATGGATAACTTGTCCAATCATTTAGTGTTAGGTGCCCATTCAATTCAACAAGAATGACATACATTGCTCAATCGATGATTGACGTCGTACAAGGACACTTGGGAGAATCACTTGTCTACCACCTCTTGCAGTTTGTTAATGTTTATGTCGGTGACTGTTCTTCTAAGGTCATCTTCTTAGCACTTCAAGGGATATCTACTACATAAGGTCTAAGATATGAATCTTCAGATAAGATATAGGGAGATAATCAAGGAAAACGGTCACGAGAATCAACACGTCAACTGTCGTTTCATAATGGATCATGACTAGCAACCCTGATACCAGCGCGTGCCGAGCAGCACAACCTTGTGTGCGCGCCCACAGGAGGCTCTCGGTTTTGTCGCGGCACCATAGAATGCTAATCGTAACACCATTATTAAACGCACAAACAAAGTGGAATTTCGAGTGGCACCGATTGGGTGGTAAGAACAAGCACCAGACAAGGGAGGAGTAGCAAGCAAGGGTAGTTACAAGGTTTAGAGTCAACACGGAGGCGATCCGAGGATTAAAACACAGCGCAAGGGAACATAGCTTAATTGCTGAAGACAACTGAGCAAGGGTTCTCGGTCACATTGGACAACAACATGAGATCAAGATTAATAACGTTGAGAGACGTTAGAAGTTGAGATGGACTTTAGCAGACTTCTAGAACAAAAGGATACACCGATCAGAGATTGGGTTGATAAGATAGCCACTTGATTTCGCAAGCAAAGATTTCTAGATTAGACAACGAGAGATTAGCGTTGCTCGGATCATCTGTAGGAGAGACAATCGGGAGGTCCAACATGGAATTGGGTATGGTCTCCAAAACTTGGCAAGCAACAACTGTGGTCAAGATCGACGTTCGTTAGGACTTAACTGGGTTGGTCAATGGAACAAGGGCATTCTCCAAAAGGTAGCGGATGTCCAAGGCCTAAGCAAACATATAAGGGGACTACACTAGGGCCTACGGTTCAAGCAAGGCATGGATACAAAAACATTCAAGGGCTAGCAACCACGTTTACAGCTCTGGCTCCTACGAGAGAATCTAATTAGAGACAACAACCATGCGATTACATAACATGAGCGTTGTTCTAGGATAAAGTATCTTCAACACTCACATGCTCACCGAGGACAAAAGAGAGGTCAACTATGACACTACCTAGATAACAAGCATCTACACCGCATCACAGTTTTAAGCGGACACTTGAGATTATTAGTCAGGTTAGCTTAAGCATCCAATACTAAGCAGAAGGCTCACACCTAACAAGAATTTACCAACAAGAACTAACTACAAGTTTAGCTAAAACAAAATCATGCTAAAGTAATCAACTTAGTGCATGCACATCAATCACAAGTTAATTATTTATTAGGACAAAGGTGGGAGGAGCATAGTTATATGCACAAAGCAACAATCATGATGATGCATGCTTCGTCTTATTCGTCCTCACAAGATTGCCAGCCTAAGGTGGCAATCACGTTCTATGTCGGTGGCATAACACGCATTCTCTCGATATAGAGCTAGTCGTCAACTACATTCAACTTACGCATTCGTGGTTAGTGTACCTGCAGAAAATTTCATTGCAGCCCAACAATTCCCAATATACCACACAATGAAAGCAGTAAACTAAATACTCTCCATACATACATCCCCTGATGCATACACTTCGGTATCAAAGCTACCCAACAAATGTACCCACAATTAAGTACTTTCATAATTACATGGTTAAACATGTAATTACGTTAGTAACCATAGCTAACTCTCCCCTAGACCGATGGTTGAACGGTCATGCTCTCCTAGCTCACACTTACCTTGGCGTAGGTGCGACGTTGCAAGAATGTAACTCTAGCGACATATATGGCTATTTCATATATGAAGGTTACATCTACCATTCGACCACAGGGTAACAGTGCGGTCAAGTTATCACTCATACATACCTTGGCTTGGGCGTAGATGCAAAAATTTAAAACCCCCAAGTTAGTACTTAATTAAGCCACCTAAGGGTCCTTAATTGGGCATAAAGGAAATGACCACTGGCATACTTAGATTTAAAATTCAGATTTGAACAAACCTATATATGCAGTAGCTATAAGTTGTCAAAAACTGAGTTTTACAAACAAAAACCTTTGTTTTCAATACACATATGACATGTTTAGTGTTGAACCTTGCTCCGATACCAGCTGTCACGGAACCGCCCAAATTATAAGAACAAAAGTACAAAAACAATCGCCGGAGCAATTAAATTCCCGTACTTAAGCTCTTATAACTCCGGTAGTCCAATAAAATCCCGAGGGATTTCAAACCAACCAACATACAAGCCAAGATCGTAGTGGTCCAACATAACAGGTCATATGTTGCATCCATTTCATAAGTAATTCAACATATATCGGAGTTCAGTAGAGTTATTACAACTCAAGTTCAAAAGTAGCGGAAGCAAAGTAGTTTGAAAACTAATATCACCTTAGTTCAAATACATGCCAGTACCAAGGTCAATTTCCAACAAAAGCATGAGAGATAAGATAGCTCAGAAGGATCATGCCCATGATCACACTCCGCCACAACAGCCGGAGTCTTCCAATTCTTGCAGTAGCTATGTTATATCACAACCTGCAACAAGTGGGAATAAACCCTGAGTACGAGAAGGTACTCAGCTAGACTTACCCGTCATAAACCAGAAATAATATGACACCAAGGAGTATGCAAGGCTTTCTTTCAGTGGACTAGCTTGACTCATTTGCGAAAAGCATAAGTTATTATGAATAAACTAATTTAAGTCCTTTTGCATCATATTTATTATAACCTATTCAATCTAGGTAAGCACCTATGCTAAAGCAATCACTTGATTAACCATTAACATCAAAGGTTACCATCTCAAGTTTAGCATTTCCAACATTATCCACATAACCGTCTGTGTTCCATCATCATTACTACGATGCAGTAACTCGAGTCAAGTGCTCACTATCCAGGAGCGATGGCGATTCGAATCGATTATTAACCAGCTGGTAATTTATTCCTCACACAAACCTCACTCACCCGCTAAAGTGAGGTATTGGTCACCGAGTCAACCATTCAGGTAAAGTCGCGAGCTTGCCAGGAACCACATGTACCCGGGGGCCGCCCGACTGCTCTTTGGCCTTATCATCGCGCCCCCGTTTCCTGCCACTACTGCTCCGGTACAGTGCGTTGCGGGCAATCCACTCGGCCCGAATAATCTCCCGGCTTCGCGGTCGAAAGGTACTTTATTCGGCCAGCTAAATGTGAGGCATGCGTTCAACATGACCCGAGGCCCAACAACGGACGGTCCTTAATCGACACAGGCGGAAACTACAAGCACCCCAGAACCCTGTCTGGTTGCCCCATACTTATTCCGCCCGGTCTCCAATTATTCATCAACACTTGGTTATTTCCAGGATATCATCCATTCCATAGCTAAAGTATTCCAGTAACCACCTATAGTTGCCGGTGACAGGAAATCACCGATCGCTACCGGTCTAAGCAGGGCTAAGCAATATTTTCGATCCCGAACCAAAATAGGATTTCAGGCATATTTGCGGGACAAGGAAAAGGATATATATGCAGCAAGTGTTTTCAATCAACTCCTATAACTTAATGCAACAATACATATATAACATATATATACTCAATTGCTTTTATAAAATAGGAGGCTTAGAATGCTCCGGGGCTTGCCTGGGATCAAACACTGGGTTAGTGATTGACAGATGACACTCGCTCGGCGAGCATCTCCCAACCCGACACTTGTTTAGTCCTTCCATCTTCGGGATAGGTCCACCAAACACCGTCTTCAGGTTTGGCTTGAACATCTCGTCCTTCGCGTGGTGCATCTAGCGAACCTAAATGAGATGCAAGATGCATGCGTATGAATATGATGAATGGTAACACAAGATGCATCACATAATCATTCATGTAAACACACGATTAAGATATAGACACCAAAAGCTAATTAACTAACATCACACAACCAATTAAAGAGGGCAAGCACATCAAGTATAACACAAGCTTAACAAGATCACAAGTATCTTAACTTGACCATCATCAAGGGTATAAGCCACACTTAGCAACACATGGAGTAAACAACCATAACTCGCATCTGAAAATTTCTAGACTGCAACAACAGCTACATGTTTGGATCATAACTGGAGTTATACAAATCCAATAGCCATGCAACAAGACATTATGAAAAGCTTATGAAATTGTCTATAATTCATCTTTAATCATCTTAGCATGATTCTCAAGTTAACAAAGTCAAACATGCATAATTACAGAATCTGGTCCAAAGATTCCAGAGAACAACTATTTCTGGAATCCAACTTGAAACAGTCATTACTCACAAACTATAAGGCCAAATGCCACCAAAATTTAACACAAGCTAGATTAATGAGTCATCTACAACTTTGTTATAAGCATGTTTCTCAGAAAACATCATTTTCATGGTGCAATTACCAAAATCCCAGAAACTGTCCAGGAAAACATCAATTGCAAGAATAAATATTAACTTACATTCCAAACATATATTTGGCCACAACCAATGTAACCATCATAAAGTGCATGTGAAATGATCACCAAAAATCATAGTGCTCATCATTAAATAATTTCTTTTAAAGCATTTCTTAATTTATTTAAATAGCAAGGTGAAATAATAAACATATACAAAATGTCAATAATAAAATCTATAAAAATTACAGTAGCTCTTATATACATCCAATAGTCTACTGTACAAATTTCAACTCATTTGGACATGTATATCAACCTCTATGAAAAAGACAAGTTGCTATTATAAGAATTCATGTGAGAGCAAGATACACTAATAACTCACTCAAATGACAACCTAAATTCATGAAATTTTTACCACACATCAATCATCATATGAGTAGCATGCCACAAAAATTTCACTTCATTTGGAGCCCTAGATCTACAGTTATGAAAATGACAAATACATCTAGCAATGAAAACCTAGCTGCACAAATCCATTTTTACAGAGAAAACTTTAAACTAAAACATGCAATATTATAGATCTACTGCATAGAGAATTTCACAAGGATTCCAAAAAGTCCTCATTTGCTATTTTACGATTTTTCTACAATTTACTATGAATTTCCAAAGTTTTAGTTATTTTTCTGCAAAAGAAAATTATTAAACCGAAAAGGACAAACACTTTACAACTGGACCCCTGGAAGAAACTTTAATTAAACCTAGCGGATAAGTCCTTATTGCACTATTCAAATGAGTCTGTGGTTCGCAGAAAAACCCTTCCCTTTTTCCTTATTGAAGCTCGTGGTCCATCTTCTTCCCCAACGCAGAGCACACTGAATCGGTCAGTGCCGGCGGCAGGGGGCGGTGCTCCGGTGGCTTGAGGACATGGCGGAGCTTCAGGCGGATGGCGCGCACCCACTGATGCCCCCAGCTTGGCTTGAGGTGGCCTGAGGCCGGCCGGCCACGAAGGCACGACGGGCCGGGGCTGCGGCCGCGTCGGTAAGAGCAGCCGGCGGTTCCCGGGCGACGAGAGGCGGCAGCGGAGCACTAGGGCATGCTCGAGCAACTTCGGTGGGGCGCAGCTTGGCTCGGGAGTGAGCGCAGTAGCGGGCACGGCAGCGGCACGAGCTCGAGCTGGAGCTCGACGCGGCCATGGCGCGTCCGCGCTCTGCGTTTGCACGGAGAGGCGCAAGGTTGAGTGAGGGAGTGGAAGAGGAGCTCGGCACTCCCTCTGGAATGGCAGGGCACACAGCAGAGGGGCAGGGGCGCGTGGCGGAGGTGGGAGCACGCGGCGCGGTGCATGGCGAGCACGTCGGCATAGAATCGAGCACGTGGCGGGTGACGAACGGGGCATGGTGGGCGACGCTTTTGGGCTGGATCTGGGCCGAATCAGGACATGGGCCAAAAACGAAGATCGAAGACCACACAAAGCTCTACGTTTTTCATTAAGGAGTCAAGGTCATTAGAGCAACGGATTAGCGGTTAACTAGTTGTCAAAACTGCAGTGTCAACACCTTGACGACAGTCACGGAAACTCACTTTCGATGGTCAAAACTTCGTCAAACTGAACTCAACTTGTTGCATGCTCTTCGCCAACCTGTAAACTCCAACTTTTATTTTTGGCTCAACTCAAGTTGTTTAGCAAAAACACGAGAACGCGGCATGCCAATCATTATCGCCATTGAAATCCCAGACTTAGAATTATTTCAAGTGCTGAAAACTGCAGCCGATTCAATCTTGTGACCTTTGTTTGACTCGGTGATGGACCAAACTAGCTCTTGGCCCTTAAACAAAGTTTCTTCTCCATAACATGAACTACAACTTTCATTTAAGGTCCAACATCAAAACTGGTATATAAACTATATTTCTACTTTGACCAAAGTAGGATCACGATAACGCTTAAATTACCCTTTTTGATCAATTGGAGCATTTTCTGGGCATTTGCTCAACACGAACCTTTCTTGACTTTTGTTGTAGAGTCCATCTAGAGTCATTTGAGCAAGGTTGCAAGATTTTGGTGATGATCTATATTTCCATCCACTTAATAATGCAATTCCAGCACTTAGGAAAGTCATTCCAACAAGCATATAACTTATCATTTCATGTGACTTTTTGATTCCAAACGTCATGAAACTTTTCCAGTGACCAATATAAATAGGTACTAAGGTGAGTCATATGAAGATATTGCAATAATGCCACCCGAGCATATATCTTGAAAATGGACTATATGTAAAGCAATGGTGCAGCATCCAAGTTTAGGTTGGGGCTCCTGTCCATAGGTTGACCTTGACATCATCATATCCACTTGATCTATCATGTTTGAGCTCAAACCCACTGCTTAACTGGTGGCAAACACCTCGGGTGTTACAGTGACTAGCAGGCAGCAGCGCATCGTAGGCCTTGTTTAGTTCCCAACTTCTTTCCCAAATTTTACTACGTAAAAAGAAGATTTCCCGTCACATCGAAATGCCGGCACATGTATGGAGACTAAATGTAGATGAAATTAAAAACTAATTACACAGTTTTATTGTACTTTGCGAGACGAACATTTTGAGTCTAATTTGTCAAAGTTTGGATATTTTTTACCAAATACAAACGAATTGCTACAGTGCACATTTAATGCGCACTGTAGCAAACTGTAGCAATTCGGGTAACCCCGATTCGGAAACTGAACAAGGGCGTAGTTGCAATTGCATCAGATAGCTAGGTAAAGATTTCATTTTCTCCTCTAATTTATTTGTTCTTACTACTGCTGTGATGCATGCTACTTTGTTCAAAAATTTTCTAACATTCAGTTCTTTGTAAATTGTAATCTAGACGAAGAAGGGTACTAGCAGCATATTTGCATTATGGGAGAAAGCTGTACAGGCCAAAAAAAAAATCTACATCTACACCACATCCTGCTCCTATTGAGACTGAGAACAATCTGCTTTCTCAAACGTTATGGCCATTATAATTTATCATCCATTATATTATATATTTACTTTAAAATTTTATACATTTGACATACCCAGCCGTAAAATTCTGGCTCCGCCACTGGTCGCAGTGCGTGTCTATGCGGTGTGGCGCGACCTCGTCCACGAGCGTCGGCTCCCGCTATGGATACAGCGCCTCCTCCCGCGCTCGTGTCTGGCATGTTCGCCGCGCTTCTTCACCTGCACTATATCGGCGGCGGTGGTCGACACCCCAGTCGACGGCAACTTCATCTACGTCCAACCGGTGAGGCCCTAAAACCCGTACAAGGTTGTATCCTTGCCGACTTCCATCAAATTAAAATTACATATTTTTATATGTCCTTAAAAGAAATCACGAACTTAATATTTAATTATAGCAACACTTTTATAATTTGGTATGCTTTGTGATGACTATCAAGGTTGTACTTTAATTCAAACAGGCTTTAGACATTGTTGTATTATATTGCAAACATCAAGTTATATATTATGGATGTCAGGGTCATCATATATAAAGAGTAAAACACATCATTCTTGTTGTCGTTTTTCAAAAACATTTGATAGTTTTTTTTTCTCACATTACAACGCAGTCGCACATTTGCTAGTCTACACATGAATTGCTACTATAACAAAATTCTACGAAACATATGCAACTAGGGTCTAGTTTGTTCACCTCGTCACATAGAACATATTGGTGAAAGCTATACTATAGCATTTCGAACATATTGGTGAAAGCTACACTATAGCATTTCGTTTGTATTTGGTAATAATTGCCCAACCGTTGACTAATTAGGCTCAAAACATTTGTCTCGCAAAGTACAACCAAACTGTGCAATTAGTTTTTGATTTTATCCATATTTAGTACTCCATGCATATATCGCAAGTTTGATGTGACGAAGATTTTTTTTTGTATAGTGCACTTTTGGATAGAACTGAGTTATAGCCGCTCAAAGAAAATGTTTTGATTTTTTTTGTCTGTGTCAGAACTGGTCGGGCGCATGCAGTGTCGCGCATGTGCCAGTGAGGAGCACGCCTGCGGGGCTGGGGACCTGGGGTCGTGCGCGGTGCCCTTTCCCTTTTGGGCCTCGTTTAGATCCGCCGAATAGGCGCCGGCGGCACTGTGCCGAAACACTGTAGCTTTTTGTTTTTATTTGGTAATAATTGTCCAAACTTTGATTAATTAGGCTCAAAATATTCGTCTCGTAAAGTACAATAAAACTATGTAATTAGTTTTTGATTTTATCTACATTTAGTACTTCATACATGTGCTAACATTTTGATGTGATGGGGAATCTTCTTTTTGCATAGTGGAATTTGGGGGTGAATTTGGGAATCTAAACAAGGCCTTGGCGCGACAGGTGCCACCGTGAATATGGGCCTTGTTTAGATGACATCAAAATTCCAAGTTTTTCACTCTCTCTATCACATTAATTTTTAGCGACTTGTATGGAGTATTAAATGTAGGTAAAAAAATAACTAATTACACAGTTTAGTTGGAAATCACGAGATGAATCTTTTGAGCCTAGTTGGTCTACGATTGGACAATATTTGTCAAATAAGACGAAAGTGGTACTATTTATCAGGTTGAAAATTTTTTGGCATGGTGTGAGAAAAATTGCTTCATCATTATTAAAGGTAAGTGAGACTTTGTTTTTTTTTTTGAAGGAACCGAGACGATAAGAAGAAAAAACTCATCCTCCGCAGTCCGCACCAACCACCAACCCATGTGCCAACAGCCCGACAGGTCAGAAGTAAACTGGGATCTAATGCAAGTCGCCTGCCCCTCCAAAGGGCTCCGCAGTCCATTAATGCAACTGTAGCTTGATTTGTCGTGAAAAAAATCAGTCTCTCCTCCTTACTCTCTCATCACACACATGACACACGCCCCAGTCGAGAGGCATGACTGGCATCGAAACACTCGTGGCCTCCGCCGTTGCATCGCAGGTAGCTCGCAAGATCTCCGATTTCGCGAACGAAGAGATCAAGCTATGCTGCAACTTCCACGGCGACCTCGAGTACATGAAGAAGACGCTGTCCGACATCCAGCCCGAGCTGAAGCGGGCGGAGGACAATTCCTTTGGTAGTGATAGGGAAAGTGTCCGGGAGTGGCTACGCCTGATGAAGGCCGTCGCCTATGGCATCGAGGACATCCTGGACGAGTACTACTACCACAACCCCGGTGAGCAATCTGACGAGATCTGCTGCATCGCCTGTGCTGGGAAGGTAATATTCATAATTGTTTTGCTTCTATTTTCAGTAGCCAGCCTTAACAAGGTGACATGATAATACAGTTTTGCTAAGGGAAAATTTTAAGAACTAAGATAATATTAATACCCCAGGTCAGGGGTGTGCAGTCCTGGGGGAGTGTCAAAATGAACTAACATTTCCGGGCTAACCATTTGTCTAAGCTCTGTATCAAATACCACCAGATCCTGATTTCGCACATGATTCATATATAAACGACTTTCAATTCAGCACCGGACAATCAGAACGTGCTCTGAGTATGTCTATCTAGTGCACAAGTGTTGTGTGGCCTAATTCCAATCCTATTACAGTTCTTAGAGAAGTCAAAAGCAAAAATGAAATCCTAAAAATATATGAATGCTTAAATGTAAAGAGAGTGAAGGCTCAGTTTCCCTCGAGGTATCACTGTATCAGAGAGTTGGTGCTTCCCGTCAGTAGTCGTTGCATTATTACCACACAAAGGTCTACCCCCCTCTTCATCCTTGTAAGAAACAAATGCTCTGTAGGTGCTAGTCCTCCATTGTGTTTTGGTCTTCGGTGGACTCCAACCCAGCACATCTTCTCACTGCTTCAACAATGCATCAGCATAATAATAGTTCACATAAATACATCTTAAGTGGTCTAGGTGATGTAAATCACCAAGAGTAACAAGTAAAGATGTTTATGGACAAATACATGCTATTCTCTTAGAATTAATAATTTCCTTAGGCCTTAAGTCTTCAAATAACATTTAGCAATTAGTTCATCTTAACAAGGATAATTCTATTTATGGTTCAATTGAATTTCTACAGAGGAAACGAGGGGCCATTTTTAACTTACAAAAGATATTTTCCAAGATGCCAAATTAACAATTTAATATGATTTGTGTAAATTTTGGCTTTAATAGAAAAGTACACAGGGTTTTCTATAAAAAAGAAAACTTGACCTGCAGGGGGTTATGACGTTCCCCGGGTATTTTGTTAAGAAGAAGACCTTCTCACACAAGCCAAGAAAACCCCCGAACCTTCGCCCCCACCCATACAAAGCGGAACTGTTACCCTGTGAGAGCCGGGCGGGGCCTTAGACCTGCGCTTTGGTTGTGGGGACAGACGAGGGGATTTTGTTTGCCCCCCAGCCTGAAAATTTGCTCCCGTGGGGAGTCAAACTCTGGATCTGGGGGTGCTACTGAGATTCTCGAAACAAATGTATTCAACATACAAACAGGGAGAGAGGGATTTGAACCCTCGATAGTTCCTAGAACTATACTGGTTTTCAAGCCACTCAGCCATCTCTCCACAGCCCAGTCCCTATTTTATTCCTACAAATAGAACATAGCTATATGAAATGATCTACGAAAATAGAACATAGCTATATGAAATGATCTACTAACTCATCTCAGATGCAAGTCCACTTCTAACCGACTGAGCTAGAACCAGAAAAATAGGAACCTTTTTAACTTACAAACACCTCTTGCAAAATTCCAAACTCTATAATTTTTAGCTTCACTAATAGAAAGGAGCACTAAAAATTCTAGAAAGAAAAGAAATATCATGTTTAACATACAAATCTCTAACGATTCTAGATTTCTAGAATCAGAGAAATATAGTTACACAAATTTGGGACATTAGGGAGAAAATTACCATTTTATGAAAACTTTCCCTTTATGTATAAAGATAATATCAAAATTCCCACCATATTTATCGAGTGAAGTTATGGGTTATCAACTTCTCACATTTTCCCCATTTCAAAATAAAAAACATTGACCTAATCTTAGTTAAATCCTGATATATTAATGTGAAGGTTGGCTTTCCCTGAACGAATTCTTAAATTTGCAGGTGCCGTTACTATTCTCATTGTCGATGTCAAATCCAGTGTTGACGAGAATCTGCATGATTCACAAAATGAAAACTGAGAGGCAGAGGTTACAAAAGGAGTTAGTGGCACCTAGTGCATATGGTTTGTGTGAAGTCATAAACTCACCAGGAAACAGTTTTGAAGAGAAGGAAACAACTTCACAAGAAAATGGTACTGCAATAATTGGGCGGGACAAGGATGTGGAGAATATCATGGCTATGGTAAGGGTAAAAGACTACCAGATAATTACCATACTTGGAGCTGTGGGTTTAGGGAAAACAAGTCTTGCTCAACTAGTTTACAACCATAATGAAACAAGCAAAATTTTCAGAACACAAAAAATGTGGATTCATGTGCCTAAGGGTAAGGCAAGTACCAAATATATTGGGACATATATGATAGCACGTGACGGTGGGAAGATCCATGAAAATATGACAGAAGAAGATATTATGAATGGTGTTGGTGCGATGCTAAACAAATATGATAGCTACCTAATTGTACTGGACGGATTGTGGAGTGCAAGTGAAAAGGCATTGCAAAACTTGAAGGAGATGTTAACAACAGGGAGCGAGAGAAATGTCAAGGTCATAGTGACCACTCACAGTGAAAAAGTGGCTGCATTGATGTCTACCACAAAACTACCATATAAACTGGATACTTTATCTGAAGCTAATATTCTGACCATATTCTCTCAAAGGGCAATGGCAAGTAATGATGAAATGGAAATTATTACCCGACATCCACTTTTTTGGAACATGCTTAAGAAGTATGGAAAGAAAATCATTGAAAGGTGTGAAGGCACACCATTAGTAGCTAACTTCCTTGGATCGGTGGTCAGTTCTGGACGACTATCGCGGCAATGGGGCGATTATTGGGCACCTGCAAGCATTGAAGAAATGTGGAAAGTAGAAGAAGATTTTGATAACAACAGATGCAACATTTCATTGTTGCTTCCATCCCTCAAGCCCATATACTATAATATGCACAATGAGTTGAGATTATGTTTTGTCTATCTCTCAATCTTTCCTAAAGGATCTGCCATAGACAAGAAAAAGCTTATCCAACAATGGCTTGCACTTAACATGATTGAGCCCAGCAAACATGGGAACTTGCGACGTGAGGAAACTGCTGAGGATTATATCGATCAACTTAAAGCAATGTATTTCCTTCAGGTGTGGGTACAACTCTTTTTTTTGCTTAAACTATTTTAGCACAGCATTAATGAAGCCCATTATTCTTGTTCACTTGATGTAGCTAAGACCTACTCCATATGGTACTGCATGCTATAAAATAGGAAGGCACATGACATAAAGATAAACAACAATTAACTAGGTTTAATGTGGTACAAGAGCTCCAGGTCTAATACTAATGAAGCCTATCTATAGAGAGCATGAGTTTGACCAATCCCGCCCATGCAAGGCATGAAGGAAATATAATCATATACAAGATGGCTAGAGGCACAAGTTTAACTGACCAACTATATTTATGAAACCTCAAGGCAAGCTTCCAAAGGTTGATAATAAGGGCTTGGAAGAGTAATGATACAAAATCAAGTAGTAGAAACAGCTGTGGTTTATTTTCTTACAATTCAGCCTTTCAAAGTGCAGTTATATAGTATACCCATTTAATGCTGCAACATATTTACTTGCATTTCATTTTGCTCATACTGTATATAGCTAATATCTGCATTTCTTTATTCAGATTACTGCCCAACATTCCCCAGTAAATGAGGAGGTACTCCATGTGCATAACTTGGCTTATGAACTTGCTAGGTCTGTTGGCAGCAAAGATATCCTTGTGATTTCAGATGCTACAACTAAGAAAGAAGCAAAAAAGAGCAGCTGCAATCATGATTACCGTTACGCACAACTCTCGACACCTGTCCTACTGTCAGTAGATCCAAAGGATTTCATTCGTAAAGCAAGGTCACTAATTTTGAAAACTCTAGAATCAGAAAGGGTTTTTGTTAGTCAAGTAATATCAGAAAACAAATATTTGAGAGTACTGGATCTCAGGGGGTGTTCCATTAGCGAATTACCTGATTGCATTTTCAAGTTGAAACATTTGAGGTACCTTGATGCTTCAGGATTGCCCATTACAGTACTCCCACCAGAATTGGGTAATCTGGTGAAGCTAGAAACACTGGATGTTTCAGGAACCAATCTGACGTTGGTGCCCAGTTGTATCAGCAGTTTGAAAGTCCTCAACTATTTGAACCTGAAAGAGTGCCAGAACCTTCAACAGCTACATAGTCTTGATGAGCTCCATGAACTATGTTATTTGAATTTGTCAGGCTGCCTTAGTATCAGAAACTTACCAAAATCTCTTCGGAAGCTTAAGAACCTTTGTTTCCTGAACTTTTCTGAGGTTCATATATTGCCTGATGGATTACTACAATCACTGGAAAGCCTCGAATCTTTGGAGGATTTGATCTTAAGTGGTTTGGAAGTCAAAAGTCTACCTGATATTTTTGGGCAGTTTTCATCACTTCAGTTTTTGAATCTGTCACAGTGTTCTACACTGCAACAATTACCCCAGTCATTCTTTGAACTTCAGAGTTTAAAAGGTCTGGATCTCTCATTTTGCTCTGGTATTGAAGAAATCACTGAATCATTTGGAAGGCTCTACTCTCTTACATCTCTAAACCTTTCTGGCTGCAGCAGCCTTAGGATTTTGCCATCATCTTTTGGGGGCCTTATTCATTTGGAAGAACTCAATCTATCATACTGTACTGCACTTGCAGAATTGCCGACAACATTTCGTAGCCTTGAACATCTCCATGTTCTTAAACTACATAGATGTGTGCATCTTATAGAACAAGTCAAAAATCTCACCAATAGTTTAGAGCATCTAGAGCTGGCATCTTGCCAGGATATCAATTTGCAATCCAATTTTTTTAGCTACTTAACAAGACTCAGGGTATTGGACCTCTCTAATTGCTCTCAGATGGAGATCGTTATTGCTACCCCTGCAAATTTGGAAGTTCTAATCCTAGCAAATGTTGCTCTTCCATTGGATCTTAATTTTCTAACTCAGTTCCAGAACCTTCAGAAACTGGATATTACTGATGCTATATTGAGTACAGCCAGTGCAGCACTGTCAAATCTGCAAAATGTCTTCACCTGTATGCCTATGCTCAATACCGTTGAGACAAACAATTTGGATATTTATTCCATCCTACCATCAAGGATTAAAATCTCAAGAGTGATGGATTCCCTCACTGGTGTGGAAAGTTTAAATGTCAGAGACACAGAAAATACTGCTGGAAGGAGCACTCCTTCAGGTACTAACTTACAGATAATTTATCAATGGTAGTTACGCTTATGCTTGAAATGTATCAACTCAATGGACCTTGTATTATGTGCAGGTATACTACAAAAGAATTGCATTGGACAACTGAACAGTTTCTATTTTCTGATTAAGATGTGTGAATAATTAATTACCATCTGAGACCAAACTAAAATCCAGAAAAGTCTTATATTCAGTTTCAAACCATTCGAAGATCACTCTTAAACTATCTGCAAAATTTCTTAAACCTCTGAAATTCCAAAATATAATGTTTATTCTTTTAACATATTTTGTCGACAATTCTGTCCCTAATGCAGTGGTAGAAGCAGGACGACCAAATACTTCTGCTGAAGGATCAGATCTTATTGGACACTCAAGTTCAAGCGGTGAAGAGATAACTGAAGATACTTCTGTGGAGGCTGCAAATAGAGACCTGGCCTCTAGCACTAACTCCGATGCAACTAGAGTAGATGTGCTTGAAGATTATGCTCAAGTAAGTTTAGTTTTGTCCTCTGATATTATTGGCTAGTAATTAGCTGGATTTAGGTAGAATGGAAATCCTGGTCATGGGAACAGTACTGCTAGTTACTTTCACGTGGGGCCAGTAGATTTGTGAAATTAGATTAGATCTGATCGAGTTGTTAGCTATTTCCTTAATTCTAGAGATTAATTTCTTAAATGTCAAGTCTCTTCATTTGTATAAGGATGGGATTGTATCTCAGATTAAGAGTTCCTCTCCCTTTTCTATCTTTGCCCTTGTGGTTGGGCCGCATCAATGTTGACAAAGGCAAGTCACGTCTTCATCCTGGTTTTACTGAAAGCACCAAAGATCTCGCGAAGTATTAGAGGGCAAAAAGAATATGATATATATCAATATATGATCTAGAAGCTGCATAGACAATGGATACAGATGATTCGATGAGTAGTTTGAGACCTTCATATCCACCAACACTTTTTTATACAACCCACAGAAAGTATGAAAAGAAATGCCTCAGGCACTAACAAGGTTTTGCTGGCTGTACTAACTAGTTAAGCTCTCACTGCTTTCTTTGTGGTGTTCCACAAGTTTTCAGCAGTAGTATGGGATTGAAAAACTGCCTAAAATTTATGAATATTAGAATTTTGATTGTTTATTAAATAGAGATGATAGACAGTGACCATTCTGCAGATATAGAAGTAGAGATGATATTAAAAGGTGAAAATTTCATGTTTCTCAATTTTTCTGTGGGCCCAATGGCATGTTTTTTTGACCAAAATGTTTGCCCATGTCGCTTAGGAGATTTTGATCCCTAGGCTTAATTGCAAATAAAACATACCCTAGAAAAATGTACCGACTGAAATAAAAAAACTAACAATGAAATCTTCAGCTTTTCTAGTTTAATCCAACCCTAGAAAAATGTAAACATTTTAACTGAATTATGTATCAACATTAGATTAGCAATTCTTAACCTAACATACCTCAGTTGGGATCACATGGCACTCAATTAGAGTTTTGCACCTTGTTTTCTTTTAAACTTGCATCATGCACACATCTTAAACTGCCGTGCAGCCACTGAAATTCGTATTTCTTCTTCAGCAAAACATAAATGGAGACCAAAATTACAAGATTGTGAACGTCAGGCCAGATCAATCTACTCTTCTCCATCCACCTCAAGTGGACAAATACTGTCAGCTTCCTCGTCAGGCATCTCAACACTTGATTCAAATTGCAAAACAGAAGGTACCAAAATTCTAGCAGTATGTATTACTTGTGCTTGTGATTGATGAGGAGTTCTTATTTAGTTTTAATTTAAACTAAATGAAGACAAGAAAAATGTAAGGATCATTTTTTACTGTATAGCTTGGTACCTGTTTGGAGAAGAAACCTAAATGAAAAGGTTGCATTTTTGCTCCACTTACTTTTTCAGAGGCCTAATATTGATAACCAACTAATTTATCAACTGCAGTAACTGAACTTTCAACATTATTCCTCAGTTGGCATCTCATAAAAGTTAAATTAGAATGTTCACTTGTTATACAGAGAAAAAATTGATTGGCTCATTTTGGTTTTTGAATATAGAATGCACATGGTTCGTGTGTAAATCAGACATATTTACTAGTGAGTACTTTGGGACATTCTTAGTGTTGGTCTGCTAAAGATTCTAAGAACATTACCTTCCCAGGATTGACATCGCATTGAAGTAGAAGTGGTCATACATACCATAGCAGGGCCAATAACACATTGCAAAGAGGATGATATTTCGGTGCTTGATGGCATCAAGTGGGTTATGGAGAAACGGGAGATGGCATTGCAAAGTATCCAATAATAAATGAGCCACGCAAACCTCTAAGATTGGACTGTTTCCGAAACAGGATATATGGTTATTATAAGATGGGTGCTATCGAAACCATAGATGGCAGGAGAATGAGAAGATAAGTGATTAAGCAATTCTATCATGGTCAATTAAATTGGTTATTGTACTAAGTGGTCTTGATTTGTTTGCCTTGGCATAATTTCAATTGATATTTTCCATACCTTCAAATATTGTGCACGTGATAAATTATTGTACATACATGATTTATCATGCACTCCGACCAGTTTCATTAGAGTTGTGGTATCTTTTGTTTTCCCTCCCCTATAGAGTTGAAGACCTGTCCAGAGTTGTCCTACTCCTTTTATGGTTCCTTCTTCCACAATCTATTTTTTTTGCAAGGACAATAGAATTGTGTATTATATAATCTTGTGTGACAAGCAGGTAGCTCTTATACAGGGCAAAATGAATTGTTTTTAAGTAATTTCTTTTGGCGAATGGTGAAGCTTGATGTATAAAAACTATATTATTCGTGGTGTCCACTTGCATGGGTTGTTTTCTTGTTACATCTCATATACCAGTCAACGGAGCTCCTTTATGATATGATTTTCTGATATGCCATGTATAGTTGTACTACCTCCGTTCCAAAAAGTTGCAATTTTAGGTTTGAATTAAGTTAAACTTTCTCGAGTTTAACTAAGTTTATAGAAAATATCATAAAATATATTTTATGATTTTTGGTACTATAGTTAGTATTATTTTAGATTTAATCAAATTAAAAATTGTTGGACTCCTCATAAAATGAGAATTGCATCCACGTAACATACAAGCTTGTTCAAGCCCACGAATGAGAAAAGGCACATAGAGTTAAACAACCATATAAAGAAGAAAATGGATGTCTTTTGGACCAGTAAGAAAAGGTTAAATTGCCTAAGAAGGAGGATATTGTTGCCTAATAAATGATTTGTCTAAGAAAAGGCGAAAATGCTAATGTAGGGATGCTAGGAAACAGGTGACGCCGGATTCACGAAAGACAAGGTTGCATAGGAAACATTGTTAGCTAAGCTGAACTCTGGGTCTGATTGGTTGCTTGTATATTATCTTGTATCTAGGCTTGTGCAGTGTTGTTTACTACTAAAACTATCTGCATTGGGTTTGGTAAACTAGTCTTGGAGGAGCATATGACGTAAAAAAGAGCTGCAGTGCAGTCTGGTATCACGTCCTGGAAAGCCTCCCATCCGCTATGCGTAGAGGAGGTAGCGGGCGTCCGGTACCGCACACGTGAGGGCCGATGCTGCTGATGTTCGCGCGGGAGAGCACGCGCAAGAAAGAGAGTGCCTGGGAGAGCGTGTTCAACTTTTTTTCGTATAAAAATTGTTATAACTCACAGACCAAAATATCAAATTAAATTCCGATTGAACCATTAAATTCGTTTCAATAAATTCTTCAAAATAAGATCTCATATGGATATATTTACATAAAGTGACAAGTGACCCTACAGTAGATAGAGGATGATATAGATGATGGATGAGTGCGGAAGAATTAGATATAGAGAAGAGAATCTTGATGACCAGATGCATAGAGGATAAATTTAGAGTACCACGAGTGCGGATAGCCCACGACCCGTTGTGCGTACGTCAAGCGCGCGACCCCACTCTGCGGCTGACCGTGTCCAGAAGTATGCAACGCTGCACACCACCTCTCCCCACACCGTCCCGCTCCGCTCCAGGCTCCGGGCGCGCCCCAGTGTTCGGACAAGACTGCACGTTGATGCTCCAGCCCTCCCTTGCACATTTAAAAAAAAACAAACATTTTCTTAAAAAAAGTATAATTTTTGAATGGTGTATCCGTTTTTAATTTCATCTGTA
This sequence comes from Saccharum spontaneum, assembly GCA_022457205.1. NCBI lineage: Eukaryota > Viridiplantae > Streptophyta > Magnoliopsida > Poales > Poaceae > Saccharum > Saccharum spontaneum. Next base: position 37,896,031 of record CM039585.1, on the reverse strand, counting down.
CCGGTATGTTCTACGTGACGAGACGAACAAAATTAGATCTCACTTGCCTATGTTTTGACAAATTTTATTTTAGTAGCAATTTATGTATAAAAATATGCTAGGAGATTTATGAAAGAAGTTGCTACCATGTAATACTAAACTTGCTACTCCAAAATTAAACTAAAGTTTTAACATGGTATGCACATCGATTGTAACCATGGGAATATAATAAAATTGATATATAGTATTTACATAAAGGTGCTAACCCCTATAGAGAGTAGCGGACCAAAACAAGACAAGCTACAACCTGGAGAGGCAAATTATTAAAATAAATATTGCATAAGCTGCCAATTATGGGGCAAGTTATTATAAACACGTTATAAAAAGCCAGGAAACATGACTTGCTGCTAACTAGGGGGCATTTATTAGAAAATGATGGTAGTGGAAAAAAAACAATACAAGCTGCAACTTGGGGCAAATTATTAGAACAAGCATTGCATGAGTTGTCAATAGATGGGCAAGTTATTATATAATCACTATATGAGCCGGAAAACATGAATAGCTGACGAAATGGAGGGACATTTATTAAAAAAGACAAGAGTAGCGGACCAAAACAAGACAAGTTGCACCCTAAAAAGATAAATTATTAGAAAAAGTATTGCATAATGTGCTAACTTAGAGGGTAAGTTATTATACAACTAATATGTAGGATTTAGGAATGCATTCAAACCTGAAAGGGAAAATGAAATAATTAAACTCAAAACTCATTAAACTGAAACTAAAATAAACAATAAAAAAAAGAATTACTTAAAAGAAGGAAGTATCGAAGAACAGTTAATATGCATAATTTAGGAAGGCATTCAAATCTAAACGGGAAATTGAACCACTGGAAATAGCTACCAGAGATAGAGAGTAAAAATGACAACTAGAAAATTAAACTAAAATTGACAAATAGAAACTGAAAACTAAAGTAGACACAATAAAAAAAAAGAAAAAAAGAAAAATTACCGGATAACAACAAAACTGAAAACTAAAGTATACAAAATGAAAGAAAAGAAACTGAAAATGACAAATAGAAAATGAAAATTAAAGAAAAAACAATGAAAACCAAAAGAAATAAAAAATAAAGAAGGATAAAAATGAAAATAAAACTAAAAACTCACATAAAACAAAAACTAAATAAATTAAAAAGAATAAGGAAAAAAAGGCCGCATGCATATGAGTGCAGGAGGGTCGCAGGCCAAGTGCAGCAGGCTCGGGAGGGCCCATGGTATGTAGGCCACGCCGCGTGCGGTCGCTCCCTCCACCAGGAGCGCGACCCTGCGTCTTAAACTTTGCAAGCCCAACAGGAGACTGCGAAAGGGCAGCCCAAGAACATGTGAAACATTGATTCCTTTGTATCAGTATAACACAAAGGCAGCTCCCGATTTTTTACATCTCTCAATACCTTGAGGAGTTACCAGAAAAAACCTTGCGTTTTTTTGCTGACAACATGAATCCCACAGTCAGGCTTGGACTTCTTATAGTTATATAGGCCGCCTGCTGCCTGCACCGTAAGCAATATTCATGTCCTGCATCCTGGACCATCGCTTATAGTGTCGACACCACTGGCTCACTAGCGGCACGCTCGTGGTTCGTGGACTTTGTTCTGCTAGGATGGACGCTAAGGCACTCCTAATGCAAAAATCATCATAGTGACATTAATTATACTACCATCTAAGCGTTTTGCTGACGTGGCAAGCTAGTTATGGAGGAGAGACTAAAAATCATAGAAATTGGATCTAAATTAGAAACCATGTTTACATGAAAACTAAGATATGAAAGGATGTGATTGGTAGAGAATGAAGAAAAAATATATATGATTAAATAAAAAATTGTTCTATAAAAACTATCCTTTGGGATCATGGTATCTACAGAAATTAATAGATATAGAAAGCATTGGGACTACCTTAGGTCTTAGCAGCTGAACACGACGGGAGCGGTTTGATTGATAGCAACGGCCCACGGATCCGTTAGGTACCGTGCCTTCAGAGTTCACTCCTGTTGCCCTGCATCCTGGACCATTGCTGAACAGCATAGTACCATATGTGCCTGATCCATGTGCGAATCTGAATCCAAGAGGATCCATCCAGCCGTATCTTATCTTCAGACATGCCATGCGGTCCGTATTTGAATCCGGATATTCAATGTTGAATACCACGACGGTCGATGGGTCTAGAAGAAAAACGGTGGCACGCCACCACGTCAAGGTCCCAGCCAGAACTTGGCGGGAGGAGTGATGCCAGAGAGTTCGAAGAGGGCATCGATGGCGCGAAGCTTGATGCGTACCGTGGCACTATGCGGCTTGACGACCTGGAGCGCTACCTCAGCGAATCGCTCCTCCGCACGTCCACAAGGCCACCATCGTCGCTATCTATCACGTCCCCCGCACGTCCACAAGGCCACCATCGTCGCTATCTATCACGTCCACCTCCACGGCCGGACGCGGCTACGGCTCCTGGTGCAGCCGCATGAGCTCCACAGCTCCTGGTATTTCCAAATCTTATGATATTTAACGCTACAGAACCGATTCTCCCTTTTTAGTAAAAATCATATACAAGTCAGAATATACGATGAGAATATATTCCTCTTCCACTAAAAACATAATTCCCATTCATTTAATCGGGGTTGATTAAAAGTCCCTCCCATTTGCTGCATCCAGAGCATTCGGAGCATTGGTGGCTCTTTCGCGTGCTGACATGTGGCTCTGCAATTTGTCCAACTCATCAAACCTGAAACCCTAACCGTTCGCCTCATCTCATTCTTCTATCCCCTTTCTCTTTCTTCACCCACCGCCGCCACCCTTGCTATGAGCCGCACGCACCTCTCGGCTCGCTGCCGTCGCTCCACCCACGAGAGGTGCTCTCCTCCGTGGCTCCCTCTTTGTGTTGTCCTTTTCCCCTTCTCTCTTTCATCTATCTATGCCGCTAGGACCTTGGGAGCTGTCTCGGGCGCCGCCGCCGAACCCTACCGTGCCCGTCATCTACGGATGCCAGGCTCCGATCTACTCCGACCGACACCAGATCTGCGCCTCCCCGTGCTCATGGCAGTCGCGCCGCCACGAACGCCTGGCTTCTTCACTGTTCCACGGGCCAAGTGCGCCGTGCTGCCTCACCTTGTCCGCAGCCGTGGCTTCGGTCTTCCCCTTCGCTCCGTGGAGAACGGCGTCACCACCGTCCTAGGCCTTTTTCTCTATGACCACATGGATGAGGATCTTGCCCAGATCGATCCTATGGTATAGTGGCGGTGGCAAGATCTGGTCCGTTTCTCTCGTGCCATTCGTCCACCTTTCGTCACTTCTGTTACCTGTGATTCCTTATTGGTAGTTGCCTCTTGTGGCTTCTTACAGATATGAAGTGAGCATGGACGGGAAGCCGTACCGAGGAAGGTGGATGTGGCTTCATATGATGACTACGGCGTGCTCGTGGAGGCGAGGCGCTCAGTGGCTCATGGAGGCGAGGCGCTCTGTGAGATGGTCTGCTACTGCTCAATTGGTAAGCTTGCTGCTATGCTACACGAGATCTATCAGATCGACAACACTTGCCTGTATAATAGGCCATGGGAAGGATGGAAACTGAAGAAGAATTGCGCTTTCTATTTCATTTCGTGTAGGGCCGTGCAGGGCTGATGGACAAGTAGGACGACCAGGAGCATGCCATGGTGTTTGAGGATAGCGACAGCAACTGGATGCCGCTGATGTGCCGTGGGACTAAGCACCCTTGCTGAGCTGCACTACCTTTTGTGTATTGGACGATTGGGGTAAATATGGTAGGCTCTAACAGACGGCAAATGCACGTGTCCAGCATGCAGAATGTTCATTCAGATCTTTTTAAGCTATATCATTGTGTATAGTGATCAAAATTGGATCATGTAATGTACGGGCGTGCGTACTCCCGGCGTCGCAGGGTGCGCGACGTGCGCTGCGCGGCAGAGCGCGCGGATCGCCTGAGTCAGGCAGGGGATCGAGCCAAGTGGCTAGGATTAGAAAGAGTAGAAGATTTGATTGGTTGCTTTCCTTTCCTAGTCCTAAAGTTTAGGAGGTTTGGTTGGGCCGGAGGCCATATATCTCTGTAATCGCACATTGAGAAGTTAACGAAGAATTATCCCATCTAATCTCCCTCTTCCTCTCAAGCCGACGACAGGGGGGCAAAACCCGTCGACGAAGAACGGCGATCTGGGGGTATAACCCGATCGACCACCACGGACAGAGGCTACGACCTTCGTAGCCGCGGTCCTCCTACCCTTGGGCTCAACGCCCTTGACAACCTGGTATCCAAAGTCTCTCGATCCTCCTCAGCCGCACCTTCTTCCTCCACCACACCACACAGCCGCCCCCCATCGCCCCCACCCACCAGCATGCCACCAACCATGGGCGATCAACCTACCCTCGCTGACCTCATGGAGAAGCTGACCGCTCTCACCACCGACATGTCCGCCATGAAGGTTGATCTGGAGGGCCTCAAGGACCGATCGTCCTCTTCAGAGACCGGCGGCGGCGGCCGCACCGACGGGACACGGGACCTCGACCGACCCCCCAAGTTTTAGAAACTTGATTTTCCCCGCTTTGATGACAAGACGGATCCCATGCTCTTCATCAACAAATGTGAGTCGTATTTCCGGCAGTAGCGCACCATGCCGGAGGAGCGCGTGTGGATGGCGTCTTACCAGCTGGAGGGTTTCGCCCACATGTGGTTCATCCAACTGCAGGAGGATGAGGGCACGCCGCCATGGGGCCGGTTCAAGGACCTCCTCAACTTGTGGTTCGGTCCAGCCCTCCGGTCGGCACCCTTCTTCGAGCTCACCGAATGCCGCCGCATGGGCTCCGTCGAGGAATACGCCAACCGCTTCCAGGAACTTCTTCCCCACGCTGGCCGAATAGACGAGGCCCAGCGTGTGCAGCTCTTCACGGGAGGGGGGCTCCTGCCGCCGTTGAGTCACGCTGTCTGCATCCACAACCCGGAGAAGCTCAACGCAGCGATGAGCTTGGCACGCCAAGTCGAGCTGATGGAGCTGGACCGCCTCCAACAGACTCCAACCAGGGACGCACCCCGCGCGCCGCTGCCAGCTCCGGCTCCTCGGCCAGCGCTGCCCGCTCCTCAGCCGCTGTTGGCGCTGCCGGCCCCGGTGCACCCGGCTCCTCCACCAGCCCTCCCTGCACCACCGGCCCGTGGCGCGGGCACTTAGGCGAAGCGACTCTCCACCGAGGAACAGGCGGAACGGTGGCGCCTCGGCCTTTGCTACAATTGCAATGAGCCGTATTCCCGGGGCCACAACCGGGTCTGTCGCCGGATCTTCTACATCGGCGGCGTGGAGATCGAAGGCGACGCACCAGCAGCTCCGGACGCGCCGGCGGATCAGGAAGCTCCGGTGTTCTCCCTCCGGGCCGTGGCTGGTATGCCCATTTGTGATTCGATGCAGGTGCGCGTGTCCGTGGGGGCTGTGTCGTTCACTGCCCTCCTGGATACGGGCTCCACGCACAACTTCATCGCGGAGGCTGTTGCAGCACGTACCGGCCTCGCCGTCCACCCCAGCCCTCGTCTCACTGCCACGGTGGCCAACGGTGAACGCATCGCGTGCCCGGGCGTCCTCCGCCAGGCACCGATCGCCATCGACGACGAGGACTTCTGCGTCGACCTCTATGTCATGCCGCTCGCCGGCTACGACGTTGTCCTCGGCACCTAGTGGATGGTCACCTTGGGGAAGATGGTGTGGGACTTCGCCACCCGCACCGTGGCATTCACTCGCCATGGCCGCTCCGTCTGTTGGGCGGACGTGTCAGCTAGCCAGGAGCCGCGACTCGCCGCCATCACGTCACCGGCTGTCCTTTTGGATGAGCTGTTGACTGCCTTCGGAAGCCTCTTCGCCGAGCCAGTCGGGCTGCCCCCGCAGCGCGCGCGTGATCACAGCATTGTCCTCAAGACGGGCGCGCTGCCGGTGGCTGTTCAGCCATACAGGTACTCGGCGGCCCACAAAGATGAGCTGGAGTGGCAATGCGCCGCCATGATCGAGCAGGGCATCGTGTGGCGCAGCGACTCCACGTTCTCGTCCCCGGTGCTCCTCGTCAAAAAGTCAGACGGGTCGTGGCGTTTCTGCGTCGACTACCGGGCACTCAATGCGCTCACGGTCAAGGACGCATTCCCCATCCCTGTCGTCAATGAGTTGCTGGATGAGCTCCATGGGGCGTGCTTCTTCACCAAGCTCGACCTACGCTCGGGGTATCACCAGGTCTGCATGAGGCCGGGCGACGTCCACAAGATGGTGTTCCGCACTCATGACGGCCTCTACGAGTTCCTGGTCATGGCGTTCGGGCTGTGCAACGCTCCCACCACGTTCCAGGCCTTGATGAACGACGTCCTGCGGCCCTTCCTCCGCCGCTTTGTGCTTGTGTTTTTTGACGACATTTTGATTTACAGTCGTACATGGGCGGACCACCTGCGCCACCTTCGCGCCATCTTCGGGGCGCTCCAGCAGCACCAGCTCTTCGTGAAGCGCTCCAAGTGCGCATTCGTGGCCTCGTCCGTCGCGTACCTCGGCCACGTGGTGTCGGCCGCGGGCGTCGCCATGGATCCGGCCAAGGTGCAAGCGGTGCGGGATTGGGCGCCCCCACGATCGGCACGCATGGTGCATGGCTTTCTAGGACTGGCCAAGTACTACCGGAAGTTCATCCACCACTACGGAACCATCGCCGCGCCGCTCACCGCTCTTCTCAAGAAGGACGGGTTCTCGTGGTCGGAGGACACGGTTGCTGCATTCGCCGCACTAAAGGAGGCGGTCACCTCCGCCCCGGTACTCGCCATGCCGGACTTCTCCAAGACGTTCATCGTCGAGTGCGACACTTTGTCTCACAGCTTCGGGGCGGTGTTGGTCCAGGACAACCACCCGGTAGCCTTCTTTAGCCGGCCTGTGGCCCCCCGACATCGTGCTCTCACCGCCTACGAGCGCGAGTTGATCGGCCTCGTCCAGGCCGTCCGTCACTGGAGGCCCTACCTCTGGGGGCGCCGCTTCATGGTCAAGACCGACCACTACAGCCTCAAGTACTTGCTGGATCAGAGGCTGTCCACCATCCCGCAGCATCACTGGGTGGGCAAACTCCTCGGCTTCGACTTCACCGTAGAGTACAAGCTGGGGCATACCAATGCCGTGGCGGATGCTCTCTCCCGTCATGACACTCCGGAGGAGGGCGCGGTGTTGGTGCTGTCCGGGCCACGCTTCGACTTCATCGATCGGCTACGCCAAGCACATGCCACCGACCCGGCCCTTGCGGCCCTGCAGGCAGACATCAGGAGCCGCGCCAGGACTCGGCCCTGGTCTCTAGCCGACGGGCTGGTCCACTACGGTGGGCGGCTGTACCTTCCGCCGGACTCCCCGCTGCTGCAGGAAGCTTTGGTGGCTGTCCACGAAGAGGGGCATGAAGGCGTCCAGCGCACCCTGCATCGACTCCGCCGCGACTTCCATTTCCCTCACATGAAACGTGTGGTGCAGGATCTCGTCCGTGCATGCGCCGTGTGCCAGCGCAACAAGCCAGAACACCTGCACCCGGCCGGCCTGTTGCTGCCACTCCCTGTGCCGCAGGGTGTTTGGTCGGACATCGACATGGACTTCGTCGAGGCGCTGCCGCGCGTCCGAGGCAAGTCCGTCATCCTGACAGTGGTGGACCGCTTCAGCAAGTATGCCCACTTCATCCCCCCTGGCGCACCCGTACTCGGCAGAGACTGTGGCCCAAGCATTCTTCAACGACATCGTCAGGCTGCACGGCATTCTACAGTCTATCATCTCCGACCGGGACTCGGTCTTCACCTCCAATTTCTGGAGCGAGTTGATGCGCTTGAGCGGCACCAAGCTTCAGATGACGACGGCGTTCCATCCTTAGTCTGATGGGCAGTCGGAGTCCGCTAACAAGGTCATCATTATGTACCTCCGTTGCTTGACAGGTGACCGCCCCCGCGACTGGCTGCGTTGGCTCCCCTGGGCGGAGTACATCTTCAACACCGCCTTTCAGTCGTCGCTGCGGGAGATGCCGTTCCGCATCGTGTACGGCTGCGAACCCCCCTCCCTGCGGTCATATGAGCACGGGGTGACGCGGATACCGGCGGTGGCTCGGACTCTGGAGGAGCGTGCGGAGTTCCTCGAGGACGTCCGGCACCGGCTCGAGCAGGCCCAGGCGGTGCAGAAGCGCTACTACGATCAGCTCCACCGTCCGGTCGACTACCAGGTGGGCGAGTGGGTGCTGCTTCGTCTTCGTTAGCGCTCGACGGCCTCTATGCCCCAACCTGCAGCCGGCAAGCTGAAGCCGCGGTTTTACGGCCCATACCGCGTGGTCGAGCTTATCAACAACGTCGCCGTTCGCTTGGCCCTGCCTCCCCAAGCTCGCCTCCACGATGTCTTCCATGTCAGGCTCCTCAAGATCTTCCATGGCGAGCCTCCGTAAGAACCACCAGCCCTGCCTCCAGTTCATCATGGCGCCCTCATTCCAGAGCCGGAGCGGGCGGTCAAGACTCGCCTTGCACGTGGCGTGCGCTAGGTCCTCATTCACTAGAAGGGAGCATCGCCAACTTCATCGACCTGGGAGGATTTCGACACGTTCCGCGCTGCGTATCCACTCTTTCAGCTCGAGGACGAGCTGCCTCTCGAGGAGGGGAGAGATGTAATGTATGGGCGCGTGTACTCCCGGTGTCGCAGGGCGCGCGACGTGCGCCGCGCGGCAGAGCGCGCGGATCGCCTGAGTCAGCAGGGGATCGGGCCAAGTGGCTAGGATTAGAAAGAGTAGAAGATTTGATTGGTTGCTTTCCTTTCCTAGTCCTAAAGTTTAGGAGGTTTGGTTGGGCCGGAGGCCATATATCTCTGTAATCGCACATTGAGAAGTTAACGAAGAATTATCCCATCTAATCTCCCTCTTCCTCTCAAGCCGGCGACAGGGGGCAAAACCCGTCGACGAAGAACGGCGATCTGGGGTTATAACCCGATCGACCACCACGGACAGAGGCTATGACCTTCGTAGCCGCGGTCCTCCTACCCTTGGGCTCAACGCCCTTGACAGATCATTGGTTTCTACTACAGTATTTTATTTATTACAGTAGTAGGGCAGAGATGCATCTCACACTAACTGAATTTCGGAGTTGTCATTTATTTCAGCAGGGTTAGTGTTAGTATTAGGTGTACCACTGCTGCTCCTAAATTGAATAATCATCCACTTAGTATTGGCTAAAAGCGAGTAGTGTCTCGCTAAAACAAACTGATCTGTGATCTCTATCCTTCTCCAGTACTAGCGAATTCTCTTTGATATAATCAGTTACAGTGATGCATATGTCTATGTCTTGTGCGGTGAACGTGAGGATGTCTAAAACAAACTGATCTCTATCCTTCTGTGGGGATAGCTGCCATTCTATGAAAAATATCGTTTTGCTACTCTACTATTCATTCAGGCATCTTTGTGTCAACACAAATTGGATATATCTTCTGTCCTGTGTGCTTGTTCCCATGGACCTGTTTGTATATTAGTACGATTATTTGCTATTCTCAATATTTATTAGACTGTTTGTATATAACCCCTAGAGATGCATCTATAGTCCTTTCATTTGGTTAGTTTGTTTTGCTATAATCTGCTATTATTATCTTTTAACCATGCTATGTATTGGCAGGTGACATGTGGGCGTGTTCTGCTGGTGCAAATTTTCATTCCGCATATAATTACCGTTGCTCCCAGTGTGGTAGATCTAGATGCTGCCTATGATGTGTTCAACTGGCTGTGTACACTTGATCTCATTTGATGGGTAACCAAAGGGCAGTAGCAAAACTAAAAGCAGTCAGTGTAAGATATAGTAAGGGATGAAAATGAAGATCTCTATCAGGCTTTAGCTTGAAATGAATAAAAATCGTTGTGTTTTAGTTTTGGCTCCTATAGTTTAATATTTCTAGCTGCTTACAGTTTGATAATGTTTAGGGTACTCAAACTCTACTGCTGCGCCATTGCTTTATGTGTTTAGGGTAAAAACTAAGCGATAATGTTTAATGTGTTGCGGTCATAGTCTTTAGATGATCCAAGACCAAGTAGATCCAGGTGTGACATGACTTTGTCTAATGATCATTCTACTTCTCATATGCTAAACCCACTGCAAAAATATTGTATTTAACATGGTATAGTTTTTGTCAAATGCATTATTTATGTAAACTTGAGACTGGTACTTTTGTTTCAGACACTTCAATTTTGCATTCCATTGTGTGCAGGGTGCAGTTATTGGAATGTTATGGAAATGACAAAAATCTAGGAGAAGCTGAGGAAAAGCTTTTTGACTTGTTTGGTCGACCTTTTTATGCAGGCAAAATGTAGGTAGGATTATTTTCACCAAATGATGTAAATGGCTCTAGAATGTTATTACTTTGTATAAAATGAACAGACTGGCATAATTTCTTGACGAAATTTGTCTTTGTACGGTATTACCTACCCTAGAGATTGAGACAATGGGTGTGTTCACTTCCCATGCAAACCCAAAATATTTCCTCTTTCACCCATCACATCAAATATTTGGACGCATACATGGAGTATTAAATATAGGCAAAAAAATAACTAATTGCTAAGTTTGTCTGGTTTTTGCGAGACGAATCTTTTGAGCCTAGTTACTTCATGGTTGGATAATATTTGTCAAATAAAAACGAAAGGTGCTACAGTAACTTTTCATCCACTTTTCGCCAACTGAACACACCCAATGATTCAATAGATTGACAGTTGTAGTGCTATAGCTGAGTTCCTTGAAGCACAATGAATGTATATTTCGTCTTGCTTTCTAAGTGATGATGGTTACATAGGGCTCAACTGCTTGGCACTGTAGATGAATAACCTGAACCTGCTGAAATTCAAGGCTGTGGTAGAGTAGTCGTGGCAGGGCGCCTGATGTTCTAGTGTATTGAAAAGTGATTAGTTACCATACACTTGGAATTAGTCTGCTAGACTGGACAGCAAAGGCCCTAGTTCAGTCAGGGCTCACTTCATCGAGCATCTGCAGCCGCAATTTGTTCATTTACAGCCACAGTTTGTTCATTTAAAGACCCAACGATTTCAAGACATACATTGATGCTGCCCAGGGACAAGCTCTTGACCAGACCATGCTTAATTACATCACAAAATGAGCTATGTACAAACTACAAACAAAATATAAAAGTAGCAGTTCCAAGCAGATTCAACCCCGCACAGGGTGGTGCGGCGGTGGTGGACTTCTCCATCATCGGTGTGCTGTCGTTGTGGCGGTGGACGGGTGGATTTGGGCTCTGCGGGACTAGATCTGGTGTCCTTGGTCTAGGCTGGTGCTGTCCCTCTGCTGGCAGTACCCTGCTCCGTATGGTGGAGGATCATCGGCGGCGGCCGGCGTGTTGTTCGTCTAGCGGAGGGTCAGGATTAGGCCCCCTAGGTCTGGATCTGATCCACGGTCAGCGCCGGGGCTGCTCGCCTTCTAAGCGTCTCTGATGGTGGCCTTCCGGTGAAGGCGGTCTTCCATGTTGGCTGGGCGCAGAGTCGACGGTGGTGGTGGCGGCTTGGGCGAAATCCTTGCCTGGCATGTTACGCGGGGCCGGCGGTGGTGGAACTTCTGTGCCACACACCTTGTTGAAGGCACCGCTGGAGCCGTTGGTCAGTCCGTCCCTTGCTGCGTCCGCGGGCGTTCAATAACTGGGTGAAAACCTAGCCTGGTTTCTCCGGACCGGCGGCGATGGCGCAGGCGCGTCGTCAAAGTTCTTGATCGCCAAGGCTGGGCAGTATTCCCGCGTGGTTACCTTGTTCGGTGTTCAGCTCAAGGCGGAGGTGGCATTCGATGGCGTAACAGCTCGGCGTTTGGTGGTCTACACCAAGTGCTTCGTGCTTGTGCCAAGGAAGAAGCATCCAGTCTTCAATGATGGTCAGTGTCCAATGTTTTCTGTACCTTTATTAGGTCTGACAAACGTGTTGGGCGGCTTCGTCTTGACGTTGGTGATCTTATTATGTGGAATTGACATCACGGTGGAAGTCAGAGGTCGCGTAGGACTATTCGAGCTCCTTGTTGGGGGTGTATTTTCTTCAGTCAATTTCTTTCTTTACTTTTTGTTGCTGTAATAATTTGGCCTGATTCTACCCACGAGTAGATGAAGCCGGATAGTTTCTATCCTTTATCTAAAAAAAAGCAGATTCAACCCCATGCCCAAGGCTCTCAGGCTTCATTCACTAGGGCCAGGGTATTCAACATTGTCAACCGCGAGGGGCAGCCATTTGCTGCTTCTTGATCCTATCCCCAGCCTTCACCATGCTGAGGAAAAGATAACAAATGAGAAATTACAAGACAGAATGCAGCTCAAAACAACTGTGGTTATACTCAGGTTATATTGACAAACCTGATATCATGAGGGGTTATAAATATCCATTGAGATCCTTGTGCAACAGCAAAATCTACTAGGGTGTCTAAGCTTATTTTGCGGCTCACCGCATCCTGCCAAATCCATATGCCGCCAGTTACCAAGTTTGTTCTGCTATTAGATGGACAAAGATAATGGCAAAGGTCAGATGATGATTGCTCACCATGAATACGTCAAACTCATCCATGGCCCTAAATGGTGCTTCTGTCATTCCATGAAGAGATAAGGTGAAGCAAAGGGTTGAGAAAGATCGTTCTCCACCTGGAGAGAATGACAGCATAAATAAAAGCTATACAATCAGATAAAACTAAACCAAAAACACGTATTTCTTTACCAATGTTCTCAAGAATAAACAAAACTTGATTAATTAACTAGACTATTGGAAGCTGCAACTACCTGAAAGTCCTCTAGCGTCTCTAATGGTATCACGAGACGCATCTTGAGGCATTGTCAGCTTCAGTGAACACACCATAAACATTTTACTTAGACTGGTTCAAAACCAAACATTTATGCATTTAGATAAAACATTGGAAAAAGAAAATGGCTCTAGATAAAACACGTATTTCTTTTTTGTGTCTCTCTGTTTCTCGTCTCTTTTGGGTTTCATCTCTAGCCTACCCCAACTTGCTTGGGACAAAAGGCTATGTTGTTGTTGTTGTTGTTGTTGTTATTGGAAAAAGAAAATCTTGTGAAAGTAACTCACCTCAACAGACAGAACTTCGTTCTTATAGTCTACATTGATGTGCCCACTGATACCTTTCCCAGGTGCTCATTGAACCTTTCATACATGGAAAGGCAGCAAAGACTCAGGGATAATCATATTCCATAATTGATAGGAAGACCTGGAAGAAAATTTGGTGATGAGCATAGCAAGGAACTTACAGCCACGTAAGCTGACGCTTCAAAAGACCCGCATTTCTCTGGAACTTCTTCCATCGCAAATCCAATGCCTTTTGACATGCCTACACAGCAATAAATTAGCTAAAAAAAGATCCATTTTGAGTACATTACATATGATCTAGTAATCTAGTATATCTAACACCACTATCGTTTTTTTCTCAAATTGGCATGAGAGCTGCCAGTCATTATTATTACTTCAATACAACAACACGACAACAACAACATAGTATTTTGTCCCAAGCAAGTTGGGATAGGCTAGAGATGAAACCCAAAAGAGACGAGAAACAGGTCATGCAGATTTGGCTTCAATGCACCTACAAAATCAATACTAAAACAAGTCATGCAGATTTGGCTTGCATATTGTATGTACCCACAACTAAAGATGAAAAGTTGTTATCAAATCACAACCCTTACCTGTTGATGGGGAAAAATTCAAGCAAGCCTTTTTAAACAATGTGCATCTAGAAAGAATGAAGATATCAGGAAAATGGCATGGAACTTACATTTAATTTGTCCCTAAAACCTGCATACATTTGTTGTTTTCTCGAAACCTTCTGTCCCTTTTTGTCATGCAGTGCTCTCAGATCATCAATGGTTTCAGTATATCTGCACAAATATTTTTTTACAAGAAAGTATCAGAACTCATTGTTTATATATTATATGGGCATGCACAAACAATTGGTCAGACCTTCTGCTTTCTTGCTGAAATTTCTGCTTTAATTTATTAATACGACCACTTAATTGTTCTATGGATCCATCAACATCCCCAAGAGCTTCCACTTCACTCTCGGCACAAATTGTTGAAGCCTTTTCAAAATTCACCTACAAAAGAATATACAGTCAGCACTGGACATTGTGAGTCAAATAAAGCCCTCCATCCAACTAAAATTTGAAGCAAAGTGGTACTTAAGTCACAAGGAAAATTTGGTGGCTAGCAGCTGGAAATTCTTAACAGCTTTTCCCAAGTGTCTTCCAATGTCTGTACTATACATCTAAACCGAGCACATGACTGTAATATAAATCTCTCTATTTTTTTTACAAATGCAATAGAAGTTGCTGCTTTTAGAATTTAGAACAGTAGATTTCAAGTACAACTGACCTTCTATGCACTAAATAGTTACTATGCAGAACACTAAATCTTTATTAAGGAATGTTCTGTGCTCAAACGAGAGCTAAATATTAGACTGTATATTTTTTCATGGTGCAATATAACTAAACATAAAGGAAAATTATAGGGCGTTTGGGGTGGGAGGGTGCTGTTTACCTAAAATATCATGTTGTAATGTCTTAAGAAAATGAAGTACACCTAAATTTAAGTGTAGCCACAACAATTCGGTTTGAAATTCATCTTTGATGTTGAGATTCAAAAAACACAAGTGCCACTGTCAGTACACGATGAACAGTATCAGGTTCAGGTTGACTACATACATGATTTTTGAAACTTGCAATATGGTATTTAGCTAACGAGGCGCCAAATCTGCACTCGAAGGAAAAAGAGGGGGTTTGAACAAAGAAGCCAGTTATACAGCAATAACCTGATGAAGCTGTTGAAGACGTGTCAACTCTGATTCAGCCACTGTAATAGGACCTAAAACCTTTGTTTCCATAACGTGTTCATAGTGAGCCTTCTTCTGAAAAAGGTTCAAAAATACAATGTAGTACCATGACCACAAAAGTACCAAGGACAGTAAGCTATGTATTTATGTAAGCCTACAAGATAGGTGTTCGAACAGTAACACACTGTTGCATTTAATAGCACTAGCCTGACAGGAGTTGCAAAAGAAAGCAGGGCATTTTTCAGGTGGCAGCAAGAGTTTAGCAATGTAAGGAGCAGAAAAGAAACTCTTATTTCTGGAGAACCAAATATTTAAATGCAACAAAATTATATGCTTTCACATAGCCCCTCTGCAATATCATCAAGCTGCAAAACCTGAGAAACCAACAGCACAGCTTTATCTAAGGTTCAAGGAAACGATGTATTGAAAGGGAAGAAATGCCATCTCTAAGATCAGCAATGGGTGCAGTGCAAGCAGCCACTACATCTGCAGTGGTTTGCTTAATCGTCCCAACCACTGCCTCTGGGTTGTGTGGTGTGTAGGAGGGGTCAGAGGTGGAGAGAGCATGGTAGAGGCAGTTGGAAGCAGGACAAAGAAGGAAGACAACTTATGTTGAGTATATGAGCGACCACACAGGCTGGGTCCCACGCGTGTATTTCATCCAGGCTTTTTCTCTTGAACAACACAGGAAAGTTGTGTCGTTTTGTTTAAGAAGAAAAAAATAGCCCAAACCTGCTCAAAAGAACACAAGAGACAAGGGTGTGCAGAATTGTTTCGCTATCACAGAGGGACCAGGCTGCCGGATGTGGTAGTCCTCTCTTAACAAGGCAATAACTTGTCCAACATCTGTTGTTAATAGTGTTAAGGTATAATAGTCAAGGGTATTAGTGTAATATCCTAGTCTAGGGTTTCCCTCTTGTGTCTCCTATGTACTCTATATATAGTCCCTATTGGGCCTCAATATTATCATCCAGTTGTCACTCTTTATTCGTAACATGGTACCAAAGCTCTAGGTTTAGGATCCAGCCACCATCCTTCCCTGCTGCGCTCCGGTGCTCCCCCGGGAGATTCCATCTCTGCTCCCAGGGGCAGCTTTGTAGATTTTCTTTAAGGTCTCGATCCATTCTTTGGATGGATCTTCAGCCATCTCTTCGTAGTTATCCATGTGGCCATCAAATAGCAAATCTAGGCACCCCTCTGCTTCGTCGGCCTATCAGGGTCACCTCCGCCCGTCATGATGCCATCCGCCCATCAGCTTTGGGCTTTTAAAACAGAACAGAAGGGGAGAGAGCTGGCCAACAAGGCAGGGCAGAGCTGGGCACCGGTGAAGAGGAGGGCATGGCTGTGGCAGGAGAGAGGCAGTGCTGAGCAGTCCTCTAGTCGTGCGTGCGCTGGGTCTGTGCGGACAAGCGGGCGGGCAGACATCCTCAATCGAGCGCGGGAGGACAGGCAGACAGCGTGGAGTTGACTCACAGGGGTGCATCGCGTGGGGAATTTGCTGCGCAGGATGCGGCCGGCGAACTAGTCGCGACTGGGGAAGAAGCGGAAGTAGGCAGCGGCGTAGCGTGTATGTTTCTGTCTTTGCCTCTCCCTTTCTTCCCAATCCCTCCCCGCGCGCGAACAAGGAATGGCAGAAGGCAGGAGAGTGCTGCGTATTAGCGGTTTCTTTTCCGCCCAGGCGCTGGGTCGCTCTTTTTCCCCCATGCGCGGGCACGTTTGCTAGTAAGGCGACCACCACAGCCTCCTTGGTGACACCGCGGATCCTAACGCGAAAGACGGACGCCTAAATCGCTAAGGCGGACGCCATACGCCCGCATAGCTAGGCAACCCCGACACCCAGAAGCTTTTCTTGCCTGGACGACTAGGTGACGCCTTTAAAACAATGATCAAGAACAGAAAATACAACAGCTTTCAGCAGCACAAATTCAGTGTCCAGTGTGTTTGTGTGTGTCCAATCTCAATTCTGCAGGGTGCTTGTCCAACAAGGGAAGCCTTATTTTGTTACATCTAGTAATACCATAAGCTGTAAGTTGCAACACTTAGTCCCTCCAGGGGCAGGTTTGCTTTTTGACAAACTTTGCAGACTTGTGGCAGCCATATTGTTAACTGATAACCAAATCTCATAAAACCAACACTAAAGCACACAAACTAATACTTGTTAGAATAAGAGAATCACACCTGCTCAGCATCATCTATTTTTTCTTTAACAAGCTGCAATTCACACTCAGCATCGCTAATAGACCCCATTTCAGCATGTGCAGACTCTGGAATAATGTTTTTAGCATTTAGTATATATAGAAAGAATTTACCACAGGGAAGCAGAAGCAGAGACATTTCTGTAAAAGCATGATACCAGATTGAATGAACAATTAAATCCCAGAAATTTTCATTCCAAAGTTTTGCCGTTAAACTGTTATTCAGAACAAATTGCAGAAATATAGCAGAAAAAAGTTGGCAATCTAAATATTATGTTTTCTTTGCAGGTCAAAATAAAGACTGATGGAACAGACATACATTGGGGTTGAGACAAGTTTAAGAAAGATTAAAATATAACTTATTCTGCAATCTAAATATTAAATAGAATATTGTGTTTACAAAATAAACAAAGCGGGAAAAAAACTGCAGTAAACAAACCGAAAAGGCCCAAAAGTTGTGTGTGTGCATCATTTCATCTCTTAACAAAGACATGTATCCCACCACTGTAAAAATACAAGGTGTGGATAACAAGAGAATTTTGAAATTACAACTGGTGGCCCTGACGGAACAGGTTGGCTTAATTGGAGCAGCCACATCACAAACTAAAATCTTAATACAACGCCCCTGACTAGACTTTAACCATTTACAGAAGACTTGAAAGTACTGGCTATGGGGAAAGGTTATGGGTGGAAATGCTGTCCCCTTCTTCACAAACCAGCTACATATTATTGTAATGTGAGTGCCGTTCTACTTCGTACAGCCTAAAATACAACAACAACAACAACAACATAGCCTTTTGTCCCAAGCAAGTTGGGGTAGACTAGAGATGAAACTCATAAGAGACGAGAAACAGGGAGACACATAAAGGGCACAAGACAGATAGAGGTCACGGTTCAGACATGTTGATTGCCAATCTCCAAGCGCTCCTGTCCATAGCTAAATCCTTGAAGATATTCCACTCCTTAAGGTCTCTCTTAACGGACTCGTCCCAAGTCAATTTAGGTCAACCTCTACTGCTCTTTACATTATCGGCCCGCTTTAAAACCCCACTACGCACCAACGCCTCAGGAAGCCTCCATTGGACATGTCCAAACCATCTCAACCGTTGTTGAATCAATTTCTCCTCAATTGGTGCCACACCAACCCTATCCCGAATATCGTCGTTTGGGACTCTATCCCTCCCTATGTGCCCACAAAACCAACACAACATACGCATCTCTGCTACACTCAATTGCTAGACATGTCGCCTTTTTGTAGGCCA
This sequence comes from Saccharum spontaneum, assembly GCA_022457205.1. Lineage (NCBI taxonomy): Eukaryota > Viridiplantae > Streptophyta > Magnoliopsida > Poales > Poaceae > Saccharum > Saccharum spontaneum. The sequence continues at coordinate 37,877,725 of CM039585.1, read as the reverse complement.
ACACTCAGCACCGTATAACATCATCGGACGAATCGCCGTTGAAAGCATCTAGGCCCCTAGAATGGGTTTCGATGATTGATGACAACGGTTAATTATCATGACTAACATATGTTTTACAGAGACGATAGAATGTTGGGTCATGATAATGAAAATTGTGGGCAATATGATTATCATGCCCCTTATCGATGGAAATCGTTTCGGTTTTCAAAGGATGGTCGACAAGGTTAAGGACGATTAGTTCCGAACGTCGAAAGTGTTGACGTTCGGATTAGTCGTTAGGACTTTTGTTTTCTCCTTTAGCCGTACTATTAAGGGGGGGCATGGATGGGTAGCTTGACCTAGATAAGTCTAATAGTTTAGACGTGGTGCACACTTGTCAAACTTAGCACTAGATAGCTACAAAGATTGCCTAAACCTGCTTGGGAGTCAAAGCCATTCACAAAGAAGTTGAATTGGAAGTAAATGGAGTAGGAAAATGTGCATCAGACGCTGCAGACAGGAGCATCGAACGCTCCTGAGGTGCAGCGTTAGACGCGACAGTGCGAAAAGCGGCATCAGACGATGAGCGTCCAGTGACACATCGGACGCCCGGCTGAGGCGTGTCCTTTGCGGTCCAGTAAGCATCCAGACCAGAAAAATGGTCGTCGGATGCGTTCGATGGTTATGCACCGGACGCTGGCCTACGTCCAGTGATAACTTAATGGCTAGTTCGCACTGTTTGGTTCAGGAAGCGCAATTGTATACACCGGACGCGTCCGGTGGTATGCACCGGCGCGTCTGGTGACCCCGACTCAGATTGGTTTAAAGATAACGGTTGGGGGAGTTGAGGGGGAGTATAAATATAACCCTTACCCCTCCATTTGAGGTCTCTCGCTCATTTGTTCAGTTGAGAAACACCTTTCAAGTGCAAGGGAGTGCAAGAGCTTTAGTGAGGGTTGAGATTTGAGAATTCAAGATTAAGGATCCTCATTAGTGTCTACGGAAGTAGCAAGTGTGCATCCACCTTCTCATTAGGCTTGTTACGGTCAAGTAAGAGTTCTTGCTTGTTACTCTTGGTGATCGCCATCACCTAGACGGCTTGGTGGTGATTGAGAGCTTGGTGATCATCCGGCGGAGCTTGTGGATGACCCAACTCATCTTGTGAGCGGTTGTGGGCGATTCACCGTGACGGAGTGTCAAAGAATCAGCCCGTAGAGAGCACTTGATCCTTGCACGGATCAAGGGGGAGCTACACCCTTATACGGGTGCTCCAACGAGGACTAGTGGGGAGTGGCAACTCTCCGATACCTCGAGAAAACATCGCCGTGTTCAAACTCTTTACATTCAAGCAATTTACTTTTTCGCATTACTTTCGTTGCTTGGTTTACATTCCTAGAATTGCCATGCTAGACTAGGATTGGAACTTAGGGTGTAAATCTTTTATCGGTAGAATCACTAGGAACACTTGTAGGTACTAGGGGTAGATTATAGCTTAATAGGATTTAATTCTTGCAATAAATTTTAGAAAAGCCCAATTCAACCCCCTCTTGGGCATCTTGATCCTTTCAATTGGTATCAGAGCCGAGTTGCTCCTAAATTAGGCTTAACCGTCTAGAGCAAGATGTCTAATGGGGAAGGACCACCTCCCATCTTTGAGGGAGATGATTTTCCATATTGAAAAATCCGCATAGAGGCGTACCTCGAAGCCATAGACGTCGGGTGTCTTAGAGCCATCACTGAAGGGCTTCCTAAAGTCAAGGATCCCGCTAACCCCGTTGGTGACGAGGAGAAGTACGACCGGTGGAATGCAAAGGCAAAAAATGCGCTCTAACGGGGCCTTGGCAAGGATATCTTCAATCGTGTGCATAATGCAAAAGACGCTCATGAATTGTGGGAAAACCTTTGTGCTCTCCATGAGGCAACTAAGAGTGAGCATGAGGAACGCTATCATATTACTTTAAAGAAGATTAATTCATTTGAGATGCTTCCCAAAGAAAGTGCTAATGATATGTACACTCGCTTGAATGTTCTTGTAGAGGATCTCAATGCTCTTGGGCTCACTCAAATGAGTCCATCGGATGTTGCAAGGAGGATCTTGAGTGTTCTTCCCGTTGAGAAGTATGGTCATATTGTCACCGTGCTTCATCAAAGCGATCTCTCCACCGCAACACCGACACAAGTATTGGGAAAGATCAATGCTCATGAGATGTACGTACACATCACTTCGGAAGAGGGTTCATCATCTTCCAAGAAGAAGGACTTGGCCTTCAAAGCTAGCCATGACAAGAAAAAGAAGAAGAGCCAAGCCATGATTGTTCATGAAAGCTCAAGTGAGAGTGACATTGATGATGCATCACTTGCTGTCATGGTGAGAAAGACCACCAAGATACTAAAGAAGCTCAACAAGAGTGGCATCAAGTTTGATGGCAAGAAGAAGTTCTTCATAAGTAGCAAAAGAAAGCCCATATCCAAAATGGATTGCTACAATTGTGGTGAACATGGTCATCTAGCTCATCAACGCCCTAAGCCTCCAAAAGACAAATACAAGAACAAGAACAAGGGCAAGAAAGATAAATCTAGTGATGAGGACGATGACAAGAAGAAAAACAAGCCATACAAGAAGAAGGATGGCAAGAAGAAAGAATATCACAATAAGAAGAAGGGAGGCAAAGCTTACATTGTTGGTGATTGGCTCACCGATATTGAGTCATCATGTGAGTCCTCCGATGATGAAAGCGACGACGAGAGAGAGAAGGTCGCCGCATTTGAGATTGAGCCATCATTATCTTCATCAACATCTTCATCGCCACCCTCACCGCCATCTTCACCGTCATCATCCACTACTCACTTATGCCTCATGGCTAAGGGTGAACGAAAGGTATAAAATAATGATAGTGATGATGAATTTGATGCACCTTCTTATGATGAACTTGTAAAATTACTCAACAAATACTCTAAAGTCATAAGAAAGCCAAGAAATAAAAATGACGAGCTTCAAAATGAAAATGAATCACTTTCATCTAAGTTTGAGATTGCACAAAAGACTAGTGATGAGCTTAGAGATCAAAATAAAATTGTGTCTTCTACTCTCAAGTAGCTCAAAACTTCCAACATAGAGCTTAAAGATGAACATGATAAACTTGAGAAGAAGCATGACGAGCTCAACACTAAGTACAACTTGCTAAAAGATGATTATACTTCATTAAAGGTTAATTATGATAGTCTTGTTGTTGCTAATGAGCTTTCTCTTGAGACACCTGTTTCTACTAACCAAGTTGTCAAGATTGATATAGCCACATCATGTGATGACTTGATTGATGAGAGCATTGAGCAAGGTTCTAGTAGCAAAGGCAAGAAAATGGTTGAGACCAATTGCTTTGATGATTATGTCAAGTTCGAGAGTGAAATTGAGAAGCTAAAGCAAGATCTTGAGAAGGCCACAACCACCAACATCGTTGTAATTGAGAACCTTGATCATGATCAAGAGCTAGTTGAAGAGATAGAAGAACTCAAGAAAGAGAACAACAAGCTCAAGACGTTCATGGCACAAGAAAAGCAAGTACCAAATGTAACACCCCTGGGTGTTAAGCATGCATTATCATTTCAAAGCATAAGCATTCAACATCATTACATGATTAGCATTATTTGAATTGTAGCTCTTTCAAATTAAATTTGAAAAACAAATAAATGGGAACCCAAAGTTTGATATAAGTATCAAAAAGTTGGTGTACTTTTGAGAAGTAGCAATTATATATAATCTAGAATAAATCAACTTGATTATTGGAGCAAATTTTGAATTCAAGTTTTCCTCAAATTCTGTTTTAAAAATATTCTAAATAAATGAGTTTTTGATTTTAAATTAGCTTTAAATCCCAAATTCAAAATCTATTGAGAATTTTGAAAAGTGCTCTACATGAAAGTTGTAGAGAATAAAATTTTGAACAACTTTTATTTTGGGCCAAAATTCTGAAAACCCCTTTTTCATCTCCAAATTCGAATTTGAAACAAAGAAATAATCTGAAAATATTAATTATAAAAGAAAAATCGGATTTTTCACTTGTGGGCTTCAGCTTCCCTTTCGGCCCAGCTTCGCTGGTGGCCCGGCCCGCGTCCGCGTCGTCTCCCTCCCGCTTCCGCGCGCGCACGCCCGCGCGTGGCATCGTGGCGCCGCGGCAGCGTTCGGCCGCCGCGTGGCCGTACGCCGTCGAAGCCGTGCGACACGCGCCCTGTGGCCCCCGCAGCGTCCGCGCCCGCTTACGCCCCTCCACGCGCTCGTCCGCCTCGGTTGCTCCCTCCATTCTCCCTCGCCCGCCAGCAGCAGCAGCAGCAGAGCTCCGCCACGCCATCGCCGGCTCCCGAGCTCCGCAACCGCCTTAGCCGCCGCTCTGGCTCACCGCCTCCGCCTCCGTCTTCGCCCTCGCTGCGCCTTGTCGTTGCGCATTCGGTGCTCGCCTCGGCCCACACGGATTCGGCCTCCATCCGCGGTAATGGCTCGCTGGAGTTCCGGCCGAGCTCACCGGAGCGACCCGCTCCGTGGGCCGCACACCTCCACGCCCCTTCTCACCCACTTCTCGAGCGCACGAGCACCGCACTTGCACCACGAGTCTCACTGACCTCACCGCGCGGCCCCTCTCGGTCGGAGTTGGCCGGCCGACGGCGTCCCGCGCCACTGAGCCGCCATGCTCGCCGGCAAGCTCGATGCCGAGCTCGTCTGGCCACCCTTTAGGCACCGCTGGATTCGCGTCGCTGTGAGGAACACGGTGGTGCCCTCCCCGTCGTCGGAGGGCTCGCCGGCGGCGAGATCCCGGCCATCCGCGCCGCCTCTGGCCGGCTACGGCTGACGGGTGGGCCCGTCTGACCCGTGGGTCTCGCCTGTCTGTCTCAGCGTTTTGGTTCCGGGTGTCACAGCGGGGTGCACGTAGCGTTTAAGGCCGGTTTTGATTTTTGGTTTTAAAGAAATTGATTTCCAGAAAATTTGAAAAAGGCTTCCAAAAATTGTATCTCAAGATTTATAGCTCCAAAAATCATGAAACAAATTTTGAAATGTTCCTTTTGAATAGATCTACAGCTTAAAAATATCTTATGTTATTTTTGTGACACTTTACTGTGCAATTTTATTTAATTGTTATATATGCTGTTATCTTAGAAAAAGTGTAGTAAATAAAATAATAAAGGGAAAAATGTGATTCTTGTTACATTAGTCTTTATTAGTGATGTACTTTTTAGGAAAAATGCTAGTGAGGCATGTTCTGTGGGAAATTTTTGAAGTGTAGTTCAAATGCTTTTAATTGATAATATTTGTTATTTTTAGTAGAGAGCAAAATTTGTATACAACATACATATGATAAATTTTGTAGTATGTTAGTTTACTGTTAGTAACCTCGGAAAAATGTGAAATCTGTTGTTTGATACTTTTTCTAGTATAAAATAATTTCATGCTCACTTTTAGGCTATAATTTGTTTATTTTGTACAGGCAGTTTTACATATCCATTTCTCATGAAAATTTAGTGGTAGGTTAGTTAGAGTAAGGGCACTCTACTGTAATTTTTGTAGATTTTTATCTACACCAGAGATAGGTGTTGCTGTGCAACCCTAGTTAAATAGGGAATAAATGATTATTCTTTATGAGAAATTAAGAATAATAAAATATGTTTGGTGTATCTTTGAAGCATCACTATGTCTTGCTGATGTTGTGGATGAGTTAGGTTGGTAAGTTTTGGTCATTTAGGGTCACTTGCTTGTGTAAGGTGTATGATAATTAGTGGAACCGCAATGTGCATGCTTTAGGGTACATGTTCTTGGATGACGTGGACTACCTTGTAGAAGATGAAGTTTTATCTTAACTGCTCATTCCATGTGCTCGTCTGCATCTCATGTCATCCCATCACTCCATCATAATCTGATGCATCATTCGCATGTACTTATACACTTGCATCATACAGGATCGCAGGAGGAGTCACAGGCAGCAGTACCGGAGGAGCAGGCTTGGACAGACCAGCAAGAGCCCCAGGCACAGGAGGTGCCCGAGGAGGAAGAGCCAGGCGAGGAACTGCCGGAGTGCGTCGACCACCATCCTAGCTCGTTCGAAAGAGGCAAGCCCCGGAGCATTATAAGTCTCCTATTATAAAAGCTATTCTTTATTACCTAAATTATAATTATATATTGTTGCATTAAGTTATAGGAGTTGAGTGAAACCGTTGTTGCATTACTATCCTTGTCCACCAGATTACTGTTACCTTATTAGGTCAGGATCGAGTAAATTGCTTAGCCATGCTTAGATCGGTAGAAGTCGGGTGATTTCCTGTCACCTGCGAGCTATAGGTGAATACCTGGCTAGGGTTAGCAGTATTTGTGAATCTTGAAAAGTAACCAAGTGTTATGGATAAGCGGAGATCGGGCGGAGTCTTATAGGGTTTTGGACTATAGTGATTCCGTCTGTGTTGATTAAGGACCGATCGTTGCTCATCCCTCTTGTCATGTTGAACGCATGCCTCACATTTAGCTGGCCGAATAAAGTACCTTTCGACCGCGAAGCTAGTGACACTTTTCGAGCCGGGATAAACTCGGGTTGGCAGACTGGTGTTGAAGAGGGGTGTACGGGGACGCGAAGAGTGAGCCCAAGGTGCGTCCTGGCAGTCGGGCGGTCTCTGGGTAGTGCGATCCATGATTGTTATCCCGCGGCTTCTTGGAAAGTGTCATTGGTGATCTACGCGACCCTGACGGGGGAAGCATGGTTTGTGTGAGGAATAAATCTCCAGCTGGATAGGAATTCGATTCGAATCGCCGTCGCTCCCGGTTAGTGAGCACTTGACTCGAGCTACGGCATCGTAGTGTTAATGATGGAACACGGATGGTTAGGTGGTTAATGTTGGAAATGCTAAACCTGAGATGGTAACCTTTGATGTTAATGGTTAATCAAGTGATTGTTTTAGCAATAGGTGCTTACCTAGCTTGAATAGGTTATCCTAAAATGATGCTAAAAGTACTTATCTTCAGTTATTCATAATAACTTATGCTTTTCACAAATGAGTCAAGCCAGTCCACTATATAAAGCCTTGCATGCTCCTTGGTGTCATGTTATTTCTGGTTTATGACGGGTAAGTCTAGCTGAGTACATTCTCGTACTCAGGGCGTTGTTCCCATTGTTGTTGCAGATGGTTAGATGTACTACGGGTACTGCTCCAACTGTCTGTATCCGGCGATGGGTGACAACTAGGACCTTGGGCAAGGGTCTTTCTGCTTGTCTTATCTACTGCTTTTGTGGACCATGACTATCTACTGGCACTGTAACTGAACTAAGTGTGTGTGCGTAAAACTATTTGCTTCCGCTACTTTATGTTGAACTATGTTGTAATAACTTTTATTTCCGAACTCCGATGTATCCTACTTTTATGGTCAACTTTATGTATCGTGTGAACTATGGCTGCTAAATCAGTATGATCCTGGTTGTATGTTGGTTGGTTTGAAATCCTTCGTGATTTCACGGAATCTCAAGTTATACGGGCTTAAGTTTGTTAAATTAACCGCCTCGGTGGAAGATTTTCTTACTTAATCTCATATAATTACGTTGATCCGTTACACCAAATGAGTTGCTCATCGAAGAAAACAAGAAGCTTAAGAAAGAAAGAGAGCACCTTAAGGTTGGTTTGAGCAAGTTCACAAGAGACCAATACTTGTAAAGTGAGCTACTTATGAACATCGTCATGAAGATGGATAGAAGTGGTATTGGCTACTTGGCAAATCAAGAGAAGAAGATCAAGGCTCAACAAAAGGAACAAAACAAGCCAAAGCCCAAGCCTAAGAGATGTGTCGAGTGTGGACAAGAGGGTCATTTTGCTCATGAGTGTGAAACTCCATCACCACAACCCTTGCCCAAGCATGCTAGACCCTTTACTTTCAATGCTCATTACATGTTAAGAAAAAATTCTAGTAGAAAGATGAAAGTCATGTTCTTGGGTCCCCCAAACAAGAATAGGCCTAAGAAAATTTGGATTGCCAAGTCACTAGTTGAGAAAGTCAAGGGTCCCTTTCAAGTTTGGTTTCCTAAACAAAAAGCTTGATCTCTTGTGTGTAGGTGAACTATAAGACCGGTGGAACTCATTGGGTTATTGATAGTGGTTGCACTCAGCATATGACCAGTGATCCTCGTATGTTTACCTCACTTGAAGAAAATGGGAAATGTCAAGAGAAGATCACATGTGGGGACAATTCAAAAAGCAAAGTCAAGGGTCTAGGCAAGATTGCAATATCAAATGATCACTCTCTTTCAAATGTGCTCTATGTTGCTTCTTTGAGTTTCAATTTGCTATCCGTTAGGCAACTATGTGATCTTGGCTTCCAATGTTTATTAACTCCAAATGAAGTGGTTGTATCAAAGATAGATGACAAGCAAGTGATATTTAAGGGCTTTAGATACAACAACATCTATCTTGTTGATTTCACCTCCGAATATGCAAATTTGATGACGTGCTTGTTCACCAAGACTTCACTTGGGTGGCTTTGGCATAGGAGGCTTGCTTATGTTGGAATGAACACACTCCACTCAACAAGTTATTAAAGAAAAAGTTAGTGAGAGGCTTGAAAGATGTCAAGTTTGAGAAGGACAAACCTTGCAGTGCATGTCAAGCCGGCAAACAAGTTGCAAATACTCATCCAACAAAAACTTACATGTCAACATCAATAGTGCTAGAGCTTCTACACACCCAACAACTTACAAGAGTTTGGGTGGAAATCTTTATTCTCTTGTGATTGTTGATGACTAGTCAAGATACACTTGGATATTCTTTCTTTATGACAAATCCGAAGTGGCCGCTTGTTTCAAGAAGTTTGCTAAGAGAGCTCAAAATGAATTTGAAATCAAGATCAAGAAGATAAGAAGTGACAATGGCAAAAAATTTGACAACACAAACATTGAAACTTATTGTGATGAGATTGGGATCAAGCATGAGGTTTCATCAACCTACACTCCTCAACAAAATGGTATAGTTGAGAAACAGAACCAGACTTTGATCACTCTTTGTAAGAATAATGCTAGATGAGTACAACACACCGAAAAAGTTATGGGCCGAGGCAATCAACATCTGATGCTATGCATCAAATCACCTCTTCCTACAAAAGTTTCTTGGCAAGACCCATTATGAGTTGCTCAATGGGAAGAAGCCGGACGTCTCATTCTTTTGGGTGTTTGGTTGCAAATGCTACATCTACAAGAAGTGGCAACACCTAAGGAAGTTCCAAAGTCGTTGCGACATTGGTTTTCTTGTTGGCTACTCATCAAAGTCCAAAGTATATAGAGTATTTAACCATGCTACCGGTTTGGTTGAAGAAACATATGATGTGGAATTTGATGAATCTAACGGTTCCTAAGGAGCAATTGAGAATTGTGATGATGTAGGTGATGAACCATTGAGAGAGGCCATGAAGAACATGCCCGTGGAAGACATCAAGCCTAGAGATGATGATGATGATGTTCTAGTGATCAATCAACCTTCTTCATCGAATGTGCCACAAAATGATGATAAAGATGAGAGAGAGTTGAAAATGAAGATACTCATGTCTCTCACGAACAAGCCGTGGCACAAGCACAAGATGTTGATGCTCCCCAACCTACTACTCAAGTGGTTGATAGAAGACACTCACCACTACTTCAAGCACATCCACAAGATCTCATCGTAGGGAGTTCAACAAAGGGTGTAATGACTCGATCTCAAAAGCTTGCTTCCTTTGTTGAACATCACTCTTTTGTCTCTTGTCTTGAGCCTAAGGATGTAGATGAAGCTCTTCAACATCCAGATTGGGTGAATGCCATGCACGAAGAATTGAATAACTTCGCCCGCAATCAAGTTTGGACACTTGAAGAGCGTCCAAAAGGTGCAAGAGTCATTGGAACCAAGTTGGTGTTTTGCAACAAGCAAGATGACCAAGACTGGTTGGCAGACTGGTGTAGAAGGGGGGTGTACGGGGACGCGAAGAGTGAGCCCAAGGTGCGTCCTGGCAGTCGGGCGGTCCCTGGGTAGTGCGATCCATGATTGTTATCCCGCGGCTTCTTGGAAAGTGTCATTGGTGATCTACGCGACCCTGACGGGGGAAGCATGGTTTGTGTGAGGAATAAATCTCCAGCTGGATAGGAATTCGATTTGAATCGCCGTCGCTCCCGGTTAGTGAGCACTTGACTCGAGCTACGGCATCGTAGTGTTAATGATGGAACACGGATGGTTAGGTGGTTAATGATGGAAATGCTAAACCTGAGATGGTAACCTTTGATGTTAATGGTTAATCAAGTGATTGTTTTAGCAATAGGTGCTTACCTAGCTTGAATAGGTTATCCTAAAATGATGCTAAAAGTACTTATCTTCAGTTATTCATAATAACTTATGCTTTTCGCAAATGAGTCAAGCCAGTCCACTATATAAAGCCTTGCATGCTCCTTGGTGTCATGTTATTTCTGGTTTATGACGGGTAAGTCTAGCTGAGTACATTCTCGTACTCAGGGCGTTGTTCCCATTGTTGTTGCAGATGGTCAGATGTACTACGGGTACTGCTCCACCTGTCTGTATCCGGCGATGGGTGACAACTAGGACCTTGGGCAAGGGTCTTTCTGCTTGTCTTATCTACTGCTTTTATGGACCATGACTATCTACTAGCACTGTAACTGAACTAAGTGTGCGTAAAACTATTTGCTTCCGCTACTTTATGTTGAACTATGTTGTAATAACTTTTATTTCCGAACTCCGATGTATCCTACTTTTATGGTCAACTTTATGTATCGTGTGAACTGTGGCTGCTAAATCAGTATGATCCTGGTTGTATGTTGGTTGGTTTGAAATCCTTCGTGATTTTACGGAATCTCGAGTTATACGGGCTTAAGTTTGTTAAATTAACCGCCTCGGTGGAAGATTTTCTTACTTAATCTCGTATAATTACGTTGATCCGTTACAGCTGGCATCGGAGCATGGTTTAGCATGTTACTGTTCACATGAGTATTTAAAAACAAAACTGTGTTTTCAAATATGCTTTTGAACTTAAAAGTGTGCTAGTGGTCATATCCTTTATGCCCGATAAGGACTCTAGGTGGCTTATTTAAGTACTAACTTGGGGGTTTGCATCATATTTTAAATTTGGTCGCTCATACAGCGTGCTATTGTATGAGTGCCATTCACTTGAGTGGTAATGTATGGATCAAATACCTCTACGCCTTGGTAAGTGAGAGTTGTGAGAGCATGGTCGGATACACCGCCGATCTAGGGGAGTGCTTATGTGATTCTAAAATACTCACGTGCCATGCGCATGTTTGTATGAGGGTATCCAATTGGTGGGGAATTCCGTCATGCAGTGACGATGCCGTCAATAGGATGATGATTCGGGTAGTTGTTACCGTTATACTCGTATCTGGGGATGCGTGTAGAGCGAGGAACTTACTTTACTGCTTTCTTGCATATTTTCATATTGTGAGGTTTGGGCTGAAGTGATTTTCTGCAGGTACATAACAGCGCTTTCGAGTAGTACGTATTAGTTACGTTACAAGAGATCGTGTATGCCACCGTTTATTCCGTTAGTAGTTATTGATTTTCTAAGTTTGTGAGGACGTACGGAACGTGCATGCATCGTGTTATGCATTTCATTCATGGCATTGTTCCTCCCCTTATAAGTTGCTTATCTCATTTCGATAAAAATGCCAACTTAAAAATCTGTTCTCACCCCTGTAATAAAATTTTGCTACAGATGGCACGTACCAAGCAGACAGCCCGCAAGTCCACCGGCAGAGCTCCCCGTCATCAGCTTGCTCCGCGCACTCGCCAGCGCCACACTTTTCTTGGAGAGTTTGGGATGCCTACACTCTTGTGGAGAGTGCTCAGCTATGTAGGCTATCCTGATGGGATGGAGCCCCGCTACTTTTGGTCAAATGAGCGGTTGGGTGAAGGACTTTTGGTAACTGTGGAGGCAGTAGTTCGTCCCCGAGGTGATGGTTTTGAGTGGATCGGTTGGCGTTTTGAGTCAACTGGCAGGACCCCTGAAGAAGCCGCTGAGAGGGCAGCCTTTGGGATCCTGAGGGATATCATGGATCGCTTTCCTCAGGAGTTGGCAGCAGCTATAGTTGGAGTCTTTCCGAGGGGCAACCCCTCTACTGACTCGTGGCAGCAGGCAAGGGGCAGATCTCTGGAGATTAGCGCAGCAGAGGCACAGAACAGTGACAACCCCGCTATGAGTGCCATGTTCGCAGTGATGAGGGCCTTCGATGGAGTGGAAGGTAGTCTGAGACATGTTTCTAGTGCTCTTGGTCAGGCTCGTGATGACCGCCATCAGCTTCAGAGAGATCACGACGCCGAGATTGAGAGGCTCACTGTTGAGATGGCTCAGTTGACTCGTCAGAGAGATCAGGCCACTCAGAGGACTATGGTTTTTGAGGGAGATGTACGTGCCCTGAGAGAGCAGCTTGGGCGACTGACCACCGCCCACAGGAATGCTGAGAGAATGTTGGCTCATGTGCTCCATCAGAGGAATGAAGCCTGGTCCGCAGAGAATGTGTTGAGAGCTAGACAGTTTGAGCTCGAGCAGCGGCTGGCTGATGCAGAAGAGTACAATGATAACTTGCATGAAGAGGTCCATCGGCTGAACAATCAGCTTAACCCTTATGACCTTCCTGGCGCAGTAGAGATGGATTTGGATGAAGACGAAGATCCTAAAGAGCCCGTGGCGCTAGCTGAGGAGCACGACGATGCTGCAGTTGGCGACAACGCCAACGTCTCTGACCTAGACAGCGACCACGAGGAGTAGGCTAGTAGTTGTTGCGCTAGCTACTAGGTTCCGCTTGCATGATCTTTTGCGTTGTTGGCACTTTGGACATGTAATAATGAGTAGAAAGACTAAAGCTTGATGTAATGTTGGAAAGCTTGGATGTGTTTGTGACGATATCCGAACGTCAAAAGTCCAGTGTATGTATGCTGGCAACTTGGTTGTAATGGACGCGATGTGTGTGCTTTAAGTAATATAATTAGTGATGTTGTGTTAATTGGAATGACTTATTGTGCCCCTGTTTTATTGTATGAATTTATTCTCTCCAGTGAATTCTGTTCGGCATAATTTTTCATTCGGTTGCAATTTCTACAATATCACCTAATAATTACTGTTGCTGAAATATGCAGATGCCGAACACTTGCCGTACCGTGTATGGTGCCGCTGAGGCTGGTGGCAGTGCAGCTGCTAATGATGACCGTGATCCACCACCGCCTCCTCCACCCTATACTGCAGAATAGTTTTTCGCACAATTCCTGGGAAGCCAACGCAACATGGAGAGCATGCAACAGAATATGGAAGCTGCGTTGCGCAGTATCGCAGATAACACCCGTCGGGGGATAAACCCGGGTGGGCACGAAGCAAATCAGTACAGCAGTTTTAAGGACTTCATGGATACTCGTCCACCGATCTTCAAGGAAGCCGCAGAACCTTTAGATGCAGAAGAATGGATTAATACGATGGAAGATAAGTTCCGTGTCTTGAGGATGACTGAAGTGTTGAAGACTGAGTACGCAGCTCATCAGCTTCAAGGTCCGGCAGGAATGTGGTGGAAGCATCACCGCACCACTTTTCCTCCCCACGCCCATATCTCTTGGAGGGAGTTCACTGAAGCCTTCCGTGGAACATACATTCCACCCGGTCTGACCGAGATGAAGCTTGGGGAATTTTTGGCATTAAATCAAGGCACGAAGACTGTAACTCAATATCTGCATGCCTTCAATAACCTGAGCCGTTATGCTCCGGACATGGTGGATACTGATGCCAAGAAGATCGCTAGTTTCAAGAGAGGCCTGAGTCCCAAGATGATGAAACATGTGGGTACAAACATGAGGACTAGTTTCAATGACTTCGTTAGTGACTGTCTGAAGCAAGAGAAGAACAACAATGTTTATGCCGCTTCCAAGATTCATAAGAGGGCTTTCGAGTCGGGTTCGTCCCAGTCCAGGACCCCAGTGGCCAACCGCCCAGCTTATCGATCGCCTGCCCTAGGTGCAAGGTTTAGGCCACCGCAAAGGAAGAATCAGAATGCTCAGCCACCCCAGAGGAACCAGAAGCCGTTCAAGATGGCATTGCCTCAAGCAAAGATAGGACAAGGCAGTTCATCTGGAACTGTGGCTCAAGTGAAGGGACCGTGCTTTAACTGCAACAAACCTGGACACTTTGCGAAGTATTGTCCCTACCCTAAGAAATAGCAAACGCAGTATCAAGCTCGTGTGCACCACACCACTGTGGATGACATCCCTGAAGGAGAACCGGTGACAGCTGGTATGTTTTCTATCAACAATCATCCTGCAATAGTTTTGTTTGATTCCGGATCGTCTCATTCCTTTGTAAGTCAAGCATTTGTTAAGAGGCATGAGCAAAAGATAGTTGAATTGGAATGTGCATATAAAATCAGTTCAGTTGGGGCTGATCTGTTGACTAATCAGATAGTTCAGGGAGTAAACCTAAACATATCAAACCGGCAATATAAGCTTAACCTGATAGTCATGCCAGGGTTAGTTTTGGATGTGATCATGGGTATGAACTGGATGAATTAGATGGGAGTTGTAATTGATGTTGGAGGAAGGAGTATCTCTCTTAAGGAACCCAGTGGGGAAGGCACCTTTCGGGTGGTCCTACCTCGGAGGGTAGACCTAGCTAGCACATCTTGTGCGGTCCAAACTACTCTGCTAGCCCAGATTCTAGTGGTCTGTGAGTTTCCGGATGTGTTTCCTGAGGAGTTACCTGGACTTCCACCAGACCGAGATGTTGAGTTTGCCATTGAGTTAATTCCAGGAATAGCACCGATTTCGAGAAGGCCTTATCGGATGCCTCCCAATGAGTTAGCAGAATTGAAGAAGCAACTTCAGGGCTTGCTAAAGAAAGGTTTGATTCGTCCCAGCTCGTCCGAATGGGGATGTCCCGCTCTGTTTGTGAAAAAGAAGAAGGATAACTCCTTATGCATGTGCGTGGATTATCGGCCACTGAATGCAGTGACCATTAAAAACAAGTATCCTCTTCCTCAGATTGATATCTTGTTTGATCAATTGTCCAAAGCCAAAGTGTTCTCTAAAATAGATTTGAGATCAGGGTACCATCAGATAAAGATTAGGCCGCAAGATGTGCCTAAGACTGCGTTCTCTACCAGATATGGTTTGTACGAGTATCTTGTCATGTCCTTCGGATTGACAAATGCTCCTGCATACTTTATGTACCTGATGAATTCGGTTTTCATGCCTGAGTTGGACAAGTTTGTGATAGTGTTCATTGATGACATACTAATATACTCAGAAAATGAAGAAGAACACGCAGATCACCTCAGGATAGTCTTGACTAGACTCAGAGAACATCGACTGTATGCTAAGTTCAGCAAGTGTGAGTTCTGGCTTAGGACAGTTCCTTTTCTCGGCCACGTGTTGTCTGAAAATGGCATTTCTGTAGACCCTGGTAAGGTGCAAGAGGTTATGAACTGGAAGTCACCAACTTCAGTTAACGAAGTTCGCAATTTCCTTGGTTTAGCCGGTTACTACCGTCGCTTCATACCGGACTTCTCGAAGATTGCCAAACCAATGACAAGCCTGTTACAGAAGGATCATAAGTTTGTATGGACAGAGGAGTGCGAAGCAACTTTCTGTACCTTGCGAAAGTTGTTGACCACTGCTCCTGTTCTGGCCCAACCAGATATAGAAAAGCCGTTTGATGTTTTCTGTGACGCATCCAAGAATGGGTTAGGATGTGTGCTAATGCAAAATGGAAGAGTCATTGCTTACGCCTCACGACAATTGAGGAAGCATGAAGTTAACTATCCTACACATGATTTAGAGCTCGCAGCAGTGGTGCACGCTCTAAAGATTTGGAAGCACTACCTATTGGGTAATGTGTGTAACATCTTCACAGATCATAAGAGTCTCAAATACATCTTTACCCAATCCGAGTTGAACATGCGACAGAGGAGATGGTTAGAGCTGATAAAAGACTATAATCTGAACGTGCACTATCACCCTAGGAAGGCTAATGTAGTAGCAGATGCACTGAGCAGAAAATCTCATGCTATTGATGTGCAACCGTTGTTTGAAGAAGGGTTCAATTTGTTACATCCTGCTGTGTTGCATAATATTCAGATCAGTTGCACTCTAGAAAGCCATATCATTGATGGTCAGAAAACAGATAAGGGAATCTTTCATATCAAAGAAAAGATGAAGAGAGAACCCACCAAACACTTTCGATTGGATGACCAAGAAGTCTTATGGTTCAAGGATCGCCTGGTAGTACCTAAGGATAGAGAGCTTAAAAACAAGTTGATGGATGAGGCCCATCGTTCTAAGCTATCTATTCACGTCGGAAGTAGTAAGATGTACCAAGATTTGTGACCCTGTTTTTGGTGGACTAAGATGAAAAAGGAGAATGCAGCATACGTTGCTCGTTGCGACATGTGTTGTAGAGTGAAAGCTCTTCACATGAGACCTGCAGGACTTCTGCCACCTTTGTCGGTACCCGATTGGAAGTGGGATGATATAAGTATGGACTTTATCACTGGTCTCCCCACCACACAGAAGGGCCATGATTCCATTTGGGTAATAGTCGATCGCCTTACCAAGTCGGCTCACTTTCTGCCAGTCAAAACAAGTTTCCGACCACCTCAATATGCAGAAAAGTACATTGCTGAGATTGTCCGATTGCACGGGATACCAAAAACGATTGTGTCTGATCGTGGTTCGCAGTTTACCTCTCACTTTTGGGAACATCTGCATCAAGGTTTGGGCACTAGTTTGATTCGTAGCACGGCTTACCACCCACAGACTGATGGGCAGACAGAAAGAGTTAATGCAGTGTTGGAAGATATGCTTAGAGCTTGTGTTCTATCATCCAGAGGTTCATGGGAATCCTGTTACTGTTGGCAGAATTTGCTTACAACAACAGTTACCAAGAGAGTATTAAGATGGCACCATTTGAAGCTTTGTATGGCCGGAAGTGCAGAACACCGTTAAATTGGGTAGAGCCTGGAGAAAGAAGGTTTTACGGAATTGATTTTGTAGATGAGGCAGAGAAGAAGGTCCGTGTTATTCAACAAAACATGCAAGCAGCACAGTCTCGTCAGAAGAGTTATGCGGATAAGAGAAGAAGACCATTGGATTTCCAAGTAGGTGACTATGTTTATTTGAAGGTTACCCCAATGAAGAAGAAATGGTTTGGAATTAAAAAGAAGTTGTCCGCTAGATATATAGGGACATACCAGATCATAGAGAAAAAGGGTCCCGTGGCGTATAAGTTACAGTTGCCAGAAGAGATGAGTTCGATCTTTCCCGTCTTCCACGTATCCCAATTGAAGAAGTGTCTACGTGTTTCAGAGGAGAGAATACAACCTCAGGGTATTCGAATCAAGGCAGATTTGGAATATCGTGAGCACCCAGTTCGAATCCTGGATACCAAGGACCGAGTTACTCGAAATAAAGTGGTCACAACCTACAAGATTCAGTGGAGTCATCATGATGAGAGCGATGCTTCTTGGGAAACGGGAGAATATCTTCAAACCGCTTATAAAGATTTTTACGATAAATGGTTCGTAACTCAAAATCTCGGGACGAGATTCTTATAAGGGGGAGGGCTGTAACACCCCTGGGTGTTAAGCATGCATTATCATTTCAAAGCATAAGCATTCAACATCATTGCATGATTAGCATTATTTGAATTGTAGCTCTTTCAAATTAAATTTGAAAAACAAATAAATGGGAACCCTAAGTTTGATATAAGTATCAAAAAGTTGGTGTACTTTTGAGAAGTAGAAATTTTATATAATTTAGAATAAATCAACTTGATTATTGGAGCAAATTTTGAATTCAAGTTTTCCTCAAATTCTGTTTTAAAAATATTCTAAATAAATGAGTTTTTGATTTTAAATTAGCTTTAAATCCCAAATTCAAAATCTATTGAGAATTTTGAAAAGTGCTCTACATGAAAGTTGTAGAGAATAAAATTTTGAACAACTTTTATTTCGGCCAAAATTCTGAAAACCCCTTTTTCATCTCCAAATTCGAATTTGAAACAAAGAAATAATCTGAAAATATTAATTATAAAAGAAAAATCAGATTTTTCACTTGTGGGCTTCGGCTTCCCTTTCGGCCCAGCTTCGCTGGTGGCCCGGCCCGCGTCCGCGTCGTCTCCCTCCCGCTCCCGCGCGCGCGCGCCCGCGCGTGGCGTCGTGGCGCCGCGGTAGCGTTCGGCCGCCGTGTGGCCGTACGCCGTCGAAGCCGTGCGACACGCGCCCTGTGGCCCCCGCAGCGTCCGCGCCCGCTTACGCCCCTCCACGCGCTCGTCCGCCTCGGTTGCTCCCTCCATTCTCCCTCGCCCGCCAGCAGCAGCAGCAGCAGCAGAGCTCCGCCACGCCATCGTCGGCTCCCGAGCTCCGCAACCGCCTTAGCCGCCGCTCCGGCTCACCGCCTCCGCCTCCGTCTTCGCCCTCGCTGCGCCTTGTCGTTGCACATTCGGTGGTCGCCTCGGCCCGCACGGATTCGGCCTCCATCCACGGTAATGGCTCGCCGGAGTTCCGGCCGAGCCCACCGGAGCGACCCGCTCCGTGGGCCGCACACCTCCACGCCCCTTCTCACCCACTTCTCGAGCGCACGAGCACCGTACTTGCACCACGAGTCTCACTGACCTCACCGCGCGGCCCCTCTCGGTCGGAGTTGGCCGGCCGACGGCGTCCCGCGCCACCGAGCCGCCATGCTCGCCGGTGAGCTCGATGCCGAGCTCGTCTGGCCACCCTTTAGGCACAGCTGGATTCGCGTCGCTGTGAGGAACACGGTGGTGCCCTCCCCGTCGTCGGAGGACTCGCCGGCGGCGAGATCCCGGCCATCCGCGCCGCCTCTGGCCGGCTACGGCTGACCGGTGGGCCCGTCTGACCCGTGGGTCCCGCCTGTCTGTCTCAGCGTTTCGGTTCCGGGTGTCACAGCGGGGTGCACGTAGCGTTTAAGGCCGGTTTTGATTTTCGGTTTTAAAGAAATTGATTTCCAGAAAATTTGAAAAAAGCTTCCAAAAATTGTATCTCAAGATTTATAGCTCCAAAAATCATGAAACAAATTTTGAAATGTTCCTTTTGAATAGATCTACAGTTTAAAAATATCTTATGTTATTTTTGTGACACTTTACTGTGCAATTTTATTTAATTGTTATATATGCTGTTATCTTAGAAAAAGTGTAGTAAATAAAATAATAAAGGGAAAAATGTGATTCTTGTTACATTAGTCTTTATTAGTGATGTACTTTTTAGGAAAAATGCTAGTGAGGCATGTTCTGTGGGAAATTTTTGAAGTGTAGTTCAAATGCTTTTAATTGATAATATTTGTTATTTTTAGTAGAGAGCAAAATTTGTATACAACATACATATGATAAATTTTGTAGTATGTTAGTTTACTGTTAGTAACCTCGGAAAAATGTGAAATCTGTTGTTTGATACTTTTTCTAGTATAAAATAATTTCATGCTCACTTTTAGGCTATAATTTGTTTATTTTGTACAGGCAGTTTTACATATCCAATTCTCATGAAAATTTAGTGGTAGGTTAGTTAGAGTAAGGGCACTCTACTGTAATTTTTGTAGATTTTTATCTACACCAGAGATAGGTGTTGCTGTGCAACCCTAGTTAAATAGGGAATAAATGATTATTCTTTATGAGAAATTAAGAATAATAAAATATGTTTGGTGTATCTTTGAAGCATCACTATGTCTTGCTGATGTTGTGGATGAGTTAGGTTGGTAAGTTTTGGTCATTTAGGGTCACTTGCTTGTGTAAGGTGTATGATAATTAGTGGAACCGCAATGTGCATGCTTTAGGGTACATGTTCTTGGACGACGTGGACTACCTTGTAGAAGATGAAGTTTTATCTTAACTGCTCATTCCATGTGCTCGTCTGCATCTCATGTCATCCCATCACTCCATCATAATTCGATGCATCATTCGCATGTACTTATACACTTGCATCATACAGGATCGCAGGAGGAGTCGCAGGCAGCAGTACCGGAGGAGCAGGCTTGGACAGACCAGCAAGAGCCCCAGGCACAGGAGGTGCCCGAGGAGGAAGAGCCAGGCGAGGAACTGCCGGAGTGCGTCGACCACCATCCTAGCTCGTTCGAAAGAGGCAAGCCCCGGAGCATTATAAGTCTCCTATTATAAAAGCTATTCTTTATTACCTAAATTATAATTATATATTGTTGCATTAAGTTATAGGAGTTGAGTGAAACCGTTGTTGCATTACTATCCTTGTCCACCAGATTACTGTTACCTTATTAGGTCAGGATCGAGTAAATTGCTTAGCCATGCTTAGATCGGTAGAAGTCGGGTGATTTCCTGTCACCTGCGAGCTATAGGTGAATACCTGGCTAGGGTTAGCAGTATTTGTGAATCTTGAAAAGTAACCAAGTGTTATGGATAAGCGGAGATCGGGCGGAGTCTTATAGGGTTTTGGACTATAGTGATTCCGTCTGTGTTGATTAAGGACCGATCGTTGCTCATCCCTCTTGTCATGTTGAACGCATGCCTCACATTTAGCTGGCCGAATAAAGTACCTTTCGACCGCGAAGCTAGTGACACTTTTCGAGCCGGGATAAACTCGGGTTGGCAGACTGGTGTTGAAGAGGGGTGTACGGGGACGCGAAGAGTGAGCCCAAGGTGCGTCCTGGCAGTCGGGCGGTCTCTGGGTAGTGCGATCCATGATTGTTATCCCGCGGCTTCTTGGAAAGTGTCATTGGTGATCTACGCGACCCTGACGGGGGAAGCATGGTTTGTGTGAGGAATAAATCTCCAGCTGGATAGGAATTCGATTCGAATCGCCGTCGCTCCCGGTTAGTGAGCACTTGACTCGAGCTACGGCATCGTAGTGTTAATGATATGGTAACCTTTGATGTTAATGGTTAATCAAGTGATTGTTTTAGCAATAGGTGCTTACCTAGCTTGAATAGGTTATCCTAAAATGATGCTAAAAGTACTTATCTTCAGTTATTCATAATAACTTATGCTTTTCACAAATGAGTCAAGCCAGTCCACTATATAAAGCCTTGCATGCTCAAATGAGTCAAGCCAGTCCACTATATAAAGCCTTGCATGCTCCTTGGTGTCATGTTATTTCTGGTTTATGACGGGTAAGTCTAGCTGAGTACATTCTCGTACTCAGGGCGTTGTTCCCATTGTTGTTGCAGATGGTTAGATGTACTACGGGTACTGTTCCAACTGTCTGTATCCGGCGATGGGTGACAACTAGGACCTTGGGCAAGGGTCTTTCTGCTTGTCTTATCTACTACTTTTGTGGACCATGACTATCTACTGGCACTGTAACTGAACTAAGTGTGTGTGCGTAAAACTATTTGCTTCCGCTACTTTATGTTGAACTATGTTGTAATAACTTTTATTTCCGAACTCCGATGTATCCTACTTTTATGGTCAACTTTATGTATCGTGTGAACTATGGCTGCTAAATCAGTATGATCCTGGTTGTATGTTGGTTGGTTTGAAATCCTTCGTGATTTCACGGAATCTCAAGTTATACGGGCTTAAGTTTGTTAAATTAACCGCCTCGGTGGAAGATTTTCTTACTTAATCTCGTATAATTACGTTGATCCGTTACACCAAATGAGTTGCTCATCGAAGAAAACAAGAAGCTTAAGAAAGAAAGAGAGCACCTTAAGGTTGGTTTGAGCAAGTTCACAAGAGACCAATACTTGTAAAGTGAGCTACTTATGAACATCGTCATGAAGATGGATAGAAGTGGTATTGGCTACTTGGCAAATCAAGAGAAGAAGATCAAGGCTCAACAAAAGGAACAAAACAAGCCAAAGCCCAAGCCTAAGAGATGTGTCGAGTGTGGACAAGAGGGTCATTTTGCTCATGAGTGTGAAACTCCATCACCACAACCCTTGCCCAAGCATGCTAGACCCTTTACTTTCAATGCTCATTACA
The DNA here is from genome assembly GCA_022457205.1 of Saccharum spontaneum. Lineage (NCBI taxonomy): Eukaryota > Viridiplantae > Streptophyta > Magnoliopsida > Poales > Poaceae > Saccharum > Saccharum spontaneum. Next base: position 37,855,800 of record CM039585.1, on the reverse strand, counting down.
TGTTAAGAAAAAATTCTAGTAGAAAGATGAAAGTCATGTTCTTGGGTCCCCCAAACAAGAATAGGCCTAAGAAAATTTGGATTGCCAAGTCACTAGTTGAGAAAGTCAAGGGTCCCTTTCAAGTTTGGTTTCCTAAACAAAAAGCTTGATCTCTTGTGTGTAGGTGAACTATAAGACCGGTGGAACTCATTGGGTTATTGATAGTGGTTGCACTCAGCATATGACCAGTGATCCTCGTATGTTTACCTCACTTGAAGAAAATGGGAAATGTCAAGAGAAGATCACATGTGGGGACAATTCAAAAAGCAAAGTCAAGGGTCTAGGGCAAGATTGCAATATCAAATGATCACTCTCTTTCAAATGTGCTCTATGTTGCTTCTTTGAGTTTCAATTTGCTATCCGTTAGGCAACTATGTGATCTTGGCTTCCAATGTTTATTAACTCCAAATGAAGTGGTTGTATCAAAGATAGATGACAAGCAAGTGATATTTAAGGGCTTTAGATACAACAACATCTATCTTGTTGATTTCACCTCCGAATATGCAAATTTGATGACGTGCTTGTTCACCAAGACTTCACTTGGGTGGCTTTGGCATAGGAGGCTTGCTTATGTTGGAATGAACACACTCCACTCAACAAGTTATTAAAGAAAAAGTTAGTGAGAGGCTTGAAAGATGTCAAGTTTGAGAAGGACAAACCTTGCAGTGCATGTCAAGCCGGCAAACAAGTTGCAAATACTCATCCAACAAAAACTTACATGTCAACATCAATAGTGCTAGAGCTTCTACACACCCAACAACTTACAAGAGTTTGGGTGGAAATCTTTATTCTCTTGTGATTGTTGATGACTAGTCAAGATACACTTGGATATTCTTTCTTTATGACAAATCCGAAGTGGCCGCTTGTTTCAAGAAGTTTGCTAAGAGAGCTCAAAATGAATTTGAAATCAAGATCAAGAAGATAAGAAGTGACAATGGCAAAAAATTTGACAACACAAACATTGAAACTTATTGTGATGAGATTGGGATCAAGCATGAGGTTTCATCAACCTACACTCCTCAACAAAATGGTATAGTTGAGAAACAGAACCAGACTTTGATCACTCTTTGTAAGAATAATGCTAGATGAGTACAACACACCGAAAAAGTTATGGGCCGAGGCAATCAACATCTGATGCTATGCATCAAATCACCTCTTCCTACAAAAGTTTCTTGGCAAGACCCATTATGAGTTGCTCAATGGGAAGAAGCCGGACGTCTCATTCTTTTGGGTGTTTGGTTGCAAATGCTACATCTACAAGAAGTGGCAACACCTAAGGAAGTTCCAAAGTCGTTGCGACATTGGTTTTCTTGTTGGCTACTCATCAAAGTCCAAAGTATATAGAGTATTTAACCATGCTACCGGTTTGGTTGAAGAAACATATGATGTGGAATTTGATGAATCTAACGGTTCCTAAGGAGCAATTGAGAATTGTGATGATGTAGGTGATGAACCATTGAGAGAGGCCATGAAGAACATGCCCGTGGAAGACATCAAGCCTAGAGATGATGATGATGATGTTCTAGTGATCAATCAACCTTCTTCATCGAATGTGCCACAAAATGATGATAAAGATGAGAGAGAGTTGAAAATGAAGATACTCATGTCTCTCACGAACAAGCCGTGGCACAAGCACAAGATGTTGATGCTCCCCAACCTACTACTCAAGTGGTTGATAGAAGACACTCACCACTACTTCAAGCACATCCACAAGATCTCATCGTAGGGAGTTCAACAAAGGGTGTAATGACTCGATCTCAAAAGCTTGCTTCCTTTGTTGAACATCACTCTTTTGTCTCTTGTCTTGAGCCTAAGGATGTAGATGAAGCTCTTCAACATCCAGATTGGGTGAATGCCATGCACGAAGAATTGAATAACTTCGCCCGCAATCAAGTTTGGACACTTGAAGAGCGTCCAAAAGGTGCAAGAGTCATTGGAACCAAGTTGGTGTTTTGTAACAAGCAAGATGACCAAGATATAGTTGTGAGGAACAAGGCAAGACTAGTTGCAAAGGGGTTCTCTCAAGTTGATGAGATACAGGCCCGATCTTCCGAGAGGTAACTGGTAAGTTCGACTTATGGAGATCTCGACGTTGGCGATCCGGCTTCAAATCAGACACGATTCAAACCCTGCAACCGTTATACCACTGCTCCGTTGGTTATCAACAAAGCACAACTTGATTGACCTCGCCAAGAAGGCTTTTCCTGCAAGCGAATCGAAGAACACAAGCAAGAAGGTAAAACACGCAATCTGAAATTGCAAATATGAATGATGCGAATATCAATTGAGGGTTCAAGAACTCAGTTCTAAAGGACTAATCGACACAGTGGAGGAGATCAAGAACAGGGGCCCTGGATCATTGTAAAAGGATTTGTCACCACAGTTACAATGAACGATTCAGTTTCTCGATGGAAAACTAAACTCTAAACAAAACCCAATTGTCTAGCAGCGGCGGCGGCTGTTTTTATAGTCTAAGACTCGACCTAGGGTTGAGGACGGCCAGGTGTTGGGCGCCCACAACTTGGGCTTAAGGCCCGACACGATACATGGCCAAGTTGGCCCAAATAGGTGATGCAGCACCTTGCCGTGGTCACACAGAATGATCCACGGACCTTCTGGAGCTGGGACCAGATCCAAAACGACGGCGTCGTCGTCCCCTTTCCAACGCATCCAAGAACGCCCCGTTTCGATGTCGTATGAGAGAGTTATGACCGAAACAGTGACGACGTGTCTGCTGAATCCGAGGGTGACGTGGCAGTTGAGTTGGGGACGAATTGCAACTTGGAGAAGACCATAGCGTCGGTGTGTCCAGCGTGGCGATGTCCTCATCACAAGTCGAAGGCCTTGATTTTGGAGAGACCTTTGCACCCGTTGCAAGACTTGAAGCCATCCGTATCCTTCTTGCATATGCATCGCATCATTATATCAATTGGATGTTAAAAGTGCATTCTTAAATGACTTTATAAATGAGCTAGTCTATGTTGATCAGTCTCCCGGGTTTGAAGACCCTAGATATCCTAATCATGTTTATAAGTTGTCCAATGCGTTATATGTGCTCAAGCAAGCCCCTAGAGCGTGGTATGAATGCCTTCGGGACTTCCTCATTGAGAAGGGCTTCACCATCGGGAAGGTCGACACCACACTATTCACCAAGAAGCTTAATGGGTGTTGACGGTCCTTAAGTACCAAATATAGTTATCAAATAAATAAAGAAAAGGATCCAAATGCAACCAACACCTAGACTTAGGGTTTTATCTGACAGAATTACATGAGTTTTGGTGTTTGTCTGTTTCTACAGGGGGTTATCAGAAAATACGGAGGAAAGGCCCACACGTCGGGTTTACATAGAGATAATAACGTGTTCACCGATTTTCTATCATCTAGAAGACTCCAGAAGCCACGAGATCGAACGGGAGGCCGAACGGGCCCGGAGGCAGGGCGCCTGCCCTGCTCCCTAGGGCGGCCGCCCTGGCCTGAGAGCCAATCAGGCTCCGTCTCGCGGATTATGCTCCACCGACCTAAGGGATCAAGGAAAACCGTGCGATTAATGTCGGTTTGATCTGACGGCCCACGTTCACTTGAGGGGGCTATATAAGCAGGACCCCTGGCCCCTAGAGGAGGCACTCCCTCATTCTTAATTCTTCAGACCCTAATCTCAGGAGGAGAGTCTCTGATCAAGCCCTAGAGCCACCACATCAACTAGATCTCTAGTATAGCATAGCTACATAGGATTAGAACTAGAAGGAGTCAATCTTCGATTGGTTTCCGGATCTGTCAAGAGGATTCTTGGTAATTCCTTTACTGTTCTTCATTGTTCATCTTTGTTCTTCAATATTATGAATACAACTTTGTTCTATTTCAATATATTGATTATGACTATGCTCTACTTGTTTATGTTTGCGATTATATTGTTCTTAGTTTATCGTAGTTATACGCTTGGCTTAGTTAGATTGGAATTATATACATGTTTAGGATCGTATAGCGTTTATCCATCGGATCCATGGGTAAATGATAAATATTGTGTAGGCGTGGTGCTTAGACCATATTTATCTGCGATTGCACCTTATATGCCGGATCGTGGGGTGGTCCGCGATGGTGACAGCTTCGTTGGTTCTTATATAGTCCCCCTCCCGTGTGTAAGGCAGGCAGAGCAACATTATTACGGGGGAGTGATTGCTATGTTTCTCATCTTCCTTGATAATATCACTATGCATGGGCGTAGTCCTTTCTCGCAATGATTGCCAAGTGTACTTGCACTAACTATGATATGCTAGACTTTATAGTTAAGAATAACTTAGGAAATATCCTTGTAGTTCGTCCTAATACCATGCTAATGACTTGCTAGAATATCTGTTGAGGTGCTTATCATTATTATATGTGGCTAGCTGATCAGATTAATTATCTTTGTCACCATTCATACTTTATCTATATTTTATGTGACACTTACCCCTGTATGCAAGAGATAGATGAATGCTCTCACTTATACATGCAATGATTGATACTCATTCCTATATTCCATTCCATAATCAACATTGATGTTAGTAATCCCTTCCCAGTGGTAAAAATATAAATAACGATACCTGGAATACTTCCCGGTTAAAATGCTACATCGGTATTAATCTGTGTGCTTGCAGATCTTATTTATTATTTATTTAGAAGAGCAGTTGCATATTTCAATACCGCGTCTCTCATGTCATGCTGGGGATGACAACTTGGCTTAAGTGGCATGAGGGATAGGTTCAGCATTTTTGGCGCCGTTATCAGAATTAGAAAACTAAGTCTACTTTTGGTAATGACGTTAAGAATGCCCAACAAGCATTTTTGGCGCCGTTGCTGAGGAAGGTTGATTTACTAACAAGGAATGAATACGGAATTTGAGTCATCATTCGCATCATTAAGTGATTGAGATCATCAATTCTCCCATACAGATTTACCCCTGTATTTTTCCATTCTTATTGTTTTGCAGGGTGATGTATGAATAGAGGACATCTTCCAGAAAATTTTGTTGACAACCCCGAAGCATTAATCAGAGGGGCAAGAGCTAAGCTCAAGAAGTCAACACTTCGACGCAACACTTCATCCAATCCAGAAGACCGCCGAAGTTTCATCCGGAATTTGTCAACAGAGTTCACAGCCATGGCGAACAAGACGATCCGCGAGTTCTCAGCTCCCACTACGGACAACATCCGCACTGGACCTGCCGCGGCCATCGACAAGAACTTTGAGCTCAAGCCAGGGCTCATCAACATGGTACAAGCCAACCAGTTTTGTGGGAAGCCACACGAAGATGCAAGTGCTCATCTCCAATACTTCTTAGAGATTTGCAGCACATTCACTATATTAGATGTTCCCAGAGACGCCATACTACTTCGCCTTTTCCCATTCTCACTATTGGGGAGAGCAAAGCAGTGGTTCTACGTGACGAAGGATAAGAACACTACGTGGGCACTCTGCTCTATGAACTTTCTGGCTAAGTTCTTTCCCATGGGCAAGACCAATGCTCTCCGTGGGAAGATTACAAGTTTTCAGCAACAACATGATGAATCCGTTCCAGAAGCATGGGAGCGCTTTCAAGATTACATCCTAGAATGTCCCCATCATGGAATGGAGAGCTGGCTACTTATGCAGACTTTCTATCATGGGCTCATCACTAGTGCTCGTGAGACCATGGATGCTGCAGCTAGAGGCGCATTTCTATCACTCACCATACCACAAGCTACAGCCCTTGTGGAGAAGATGGCATCCAACCAAGGTTGGAACGAAGAGAGGACTCAAACTCGCAAGAAGGGTGGAGGTATGCACCAGCTCAAGGAGGTAGACATGCTGTCTGCAAAGTTAGACCTACTCATGAAAAAGCTCGATGACAAAACTGGAGACAAAAGAGAAGTCATGAACGTCTACGACTCTTACATGACTTGTGAGGAATGTGGAGACACTGGACACTCAGGCAATCACTGCCCTGAGATGCTTGAGGATGCAAGGTACATCAACAACAACAACAACTACAACCGTCCTCAACAAAATCAAGGTTGGAATCAACAGAGGCCTAACTACTCAGGTAACTACTCAGGTAATTATCAAGGTAATAACTCTTACAACAACAATAATAATTTTTCACCCCTGAGAGAGTTAGTGTCTAATCAAGGAAAGCTAATGGATAACTTGTCTAAGAAATTGGCATCCAATGATAAAATACTAGAAAACATAAATAATAGAATGGATAATTTCTCTACTGCCATCAAAAACCAAATTAGCTTTAATAAAATGATTGAATCTCAGTTAAATCAAATAGCTGCTGCTGTTCCTGCTACTAACCCCGGTATACCATCACAACCGGAAGGATTAGAATCTGCAAATCTTGTAGACATGTTTGATGCAGGTAACTATTGGAGTAATCCCGCTGTCGGAGTACATAATGACCTTCTGCCAGTCAAGAGAGGCGATCCAGGACGCCCCGTCATCCCGATCTCTATCGGCATGGTGGACTTCCCAGAAGCACTCTGCGACTTTGGCTCCAGCGTCAACATTATGCCCAGGGTACTCTATGAAAAATTCTTTACATATCCTTTATCAGAAACAACTATATGTTTGCAGCTTGCAGATCGGACACTAAGCTTTCCTAAAGGAATATTAAAGAACATGTGTGTCCGAGTTGGTACCTCGTATGCTCCAGCTGACTTCATGGTGATAGAGACCGGGTCCGATGAGAGGTCACCAGTTATTCTAGGAAGGCCATTCCTGAACACCTCGGGAGCTGTCATCTACGCCAGCGCTGCGAAGATCAACTTCAACATCAAGGGGAGGAAGGAGACGTTTTCCTTCAAGAACAAGATTACACAAATCCCAGAGCAACCCCAACATGAACCAAGGAAGAGGACCAACAAGAGGAACAAGTAGAACAAGAACAACCAAGGATGGACCGAATCAGCTAAGATGGTCACTACAGTTCAAGGAGGTCAAGACCGACGACCCAAGTCGCCGTTCCTAATCAAGAAGGACGACCCAGGCATGCCAAGCATTGAGTGCTCAATCAATGGATACTCCTTTCAGAAGGCGCTCTGCGACACTAGATCAGGCGTCAACATAATGGCCACAGTCACCTATCAGCTCTTGTACGAGACCATGCCCTTAAAACCAATCAATGGATACTCCTTTCAGAAGGCGCTCTGCGACACTGGATCAGGCGTCAACATAATGGCCACAGTCAAATATCAGCTCTTGTACGGGACCATGCCCTTAAAACCAACATACACTCAGCTCCAGATGGCAGATCAGACATCCCGAAAGGTCGAAGGTATAGTAACCGATGTCCCTATTAAAATTAACGATCATTTTGTCCATACAGACTTTCAGGTCATTGACATGGGAGACGACGAGTACGATCCACCCATCATCCTAGGAAGACCGTTCCTAGGCACCGTCAAAGCAATCATCTACATTGGAACCGGAGAAGTCCATATGCATTTCCCCTCTGAGAAGGTACGCTGCTACTTTAATGACCCTAACTATATAGTTGAAGATTCTAAGCAGGTCAGGACAAGAAGAAGGCGACGTAACCGTAACCAAAGGAGGCAAACCATCAAGGACGTATGGGCAGACTATGAAGGAGAGGTCATAAGGCCCGAGGATACACAACAGGAGACCGAAGCACCAAGTCGGGTATGGAAAGCGAAGACAGTTACACAAGAAGAGGAGGCGCTGCCGGAACCACCGTCTACGCCACCCAAATCCCAGGACAACTAAGAAGAAAAGAAGTCCTGTTCGGAGGACTTAAAAACACCGAACGCCATGCCAAGAGGTAAACTTGGTAGTTATCATTTTCCCTTTAATTATTGCTCAGTTAATCATGTTCATTCTGTCTTAAAAAAATGTTGAAAACAGTAAGCCCCATGTGAGTATGTGAGTGGCATAAAACCCATAAGTACATTCACTGTGGTGGCATAAAAAAATAATATATATTTTTCTGTTCTATAAAAATGAAAATAAAAATAGAGAGTGACATTTATCAAGGAAGCTCAAACATGATAAAGGCTAGATATTTATGCTAACGCTTAATCAAGTTCCACGAAGCTTTGTTGTCTATTTGAGCTCCACAGAATTCAGGAAGACTAGCAGATGGAGGACATCCTAATCGTTGTCAGGGTGCTGCCGACATTCAAATACACCTCTGCACCTGCTAGCTACATCAGAAGAAATTACGTCAAGATCCAGCTTGGAGGAGAGCACCCCCATTTATCCCGATAAGTATTTTTATCTACATTTATACCTATGCTTTATTAAAATAAAAAGATGCATAATCATGAAAACCCAAATAAATATTTTGTGTTTATATATATTTGCTTAGTTTAATAAATAAATAAAGTAGCTATGCTAAACTGAATCTTGAAAATAAAACTCTAGCTTGGATATGATGAATAGTTGCTCTACCTAATTTTCAAATTTGTTCTCTCTCTAGTTTAGACATAACTGTTATAATTTAAAACTGGCTCTAAACCTGAACTAGTGGGAAGAGAACTTGATCTGAAGTCTAAGTTGTTAGCGGATATGATATGGGAAGGTTGAGCTGCTGTTTATCTGTTCCTAGAGATGCTAGAATTCTGGAGAATTTTATCTTTGAAAATCTTTAAAATGTTGCATGATGAGTTCCTGTATGATGAGAGTTTAAATTCCTACCACAGCCATATATACATGCTTGTTAGATTAAGAGCCGCACTTTTACTACTTACTGCTTATGGGCATTGAGTGTGGTCAAGCTGTGTAGACCCTTAGGAACTTGTCATGTGGTTAAAATCAAGATTCACTTGCATGTTCACTCATACATGCTGCTTCTACTCCGGAAGTACGCATCCACATATATCCACTCATTTCCATCTCCAGATTCACCCAAAATTATTCTACTCCTGACCCGGGAGAGAATAGCCAAAAACATTATCCCATTCCTGTTATTCCCTGTGAAGCTAATGCTCGAGTTATTTTATCTACTACCACTTGCTATATTTTCAAAAGAGGGAGATTGCTCTAAAAAATGAGGAAATAAAAAGGAACAAGTGCTCGGAACCTCGAAGAAAGAAAAAGTGAGACGAGAGGTAAAAATGGACAAGTGTCCGACAGTAGACTTAGGGGTACAAGATACCCACCTGAGAAAAAAAATAGAGCATCTCATTCCCCTCAAAAGTTTTAAAAAGCAAGAAAGGTATGTATTCCCTCAAAAAGAGCATTAGACTTTTGTTATCACCATCATCACCATACACCACTCATTCACCACACATGCACATCTTGATTTGACTTATTGACTTGTTTCTCTGGATCCATGGTTTGACTATGCAATAAATGTTCTATGAGTATGTATACTGTATCTCCCACCTATGAGCTCCAGATATCAAAGCCTTATTAGAGTAGGGTGAGAGAGAAGGCAATGTCACTACGCCTTATACCATAAATACCACATACTTTGAGAGAGAAGGCATATACCATTACTGCCTTGGTAAGGATCCAGAAATACCACAAAAGAGAGACCCGAGAAAGTCATACAAGGAATCTCTGAGTTTTATTTGAAAAATTTGCAAAAACTCCAGAGCTATAGCTGATCAAGAATAAGAGACATGGCGTTTGACTAGACCGTTCTATCTTTTAACCACTCAAGATGCAGGTGACGGTTGCAAGCCCCATGGTGAAAGGTAAAATGAGTAAGTTTTAAGTCTTGACAGTTTACTCTAACTCAGGGATGAGACCTTATTTAAAAGCATATGTACCATCAACGTTCAAAGACGTTGCAGCAACTTCTGATCCATAATGAGTCTATCCTTGCTCAGGGACGAGCAAGAGGTAAGCTTGGGGGAGTTTGTTGACGGTCCTTAAGTACCAAATATAGTTATCAAATAAATAAAGAAAAGGATCCAATTGCAACCAACACCTAGACTTAGGGTTTTATCTGACAGAATTCCACGAGTTTTGGTGTTTTTCTGTTTCTGCAGGGGGTTATCAGAAAATATGGAGGAAAGGCCCACACGTCGGGTTTACATAGAGATAATAACGTGTTCACCGATTTTCTATCATCTAGAAGACTCCAGAAACCACGAGATCAAACGGGAGGCCGAACGGGCCCGGAGGCAGGGCGCCCGCCCTGCTCCCTAGGGCGGCCGCCCTGGCCTGAGAGCCAATCAGGCTCCGTCTCGCGGATTATGCTCCACCGACCTAAGGGATCAAGGAAAACCGTGCGATTAATGTCGGTTTGATCCGACGGCCCACGTTCACTTGAGGGGGCTATATAAGCAGGACCCCTGGCCCCTAGAGGAGGCACTCCCTCATTCTTAATTCTTCAGACCCTAATCTCAGGAGGAGAGTCTCTGATCAAGCCCTAGAGCCACCACATCAACTAGATCTCTAGTATAGCATAGCTACATAGGATTAGAACTAGGAGTCAATCTTCGATTGGTTTCCGGATCTGTCAAGAGGATTCTTGGTAATTCCTTTACTGTTCTTCATTGTTCATCTTTGTTCTTCAATATTATGAATACAACTTTGTTCTATTTCAATATATTGATTATGACTATGCTCTACTTGTTTATGTTTGCGATTATATTGTTCTTAGTTTATCGTAGTTATACGCTTGGCTTAGTTAGATTGGAATTATATACATGTTTAGGATCGTATAGCGTTTATCCATCGGATCCATGGGTAAATGATAAATATTGTGTAGGCGTGGTGCTTAGACCATATTTATCTGCGATTGCACCTTATATGCCGGATCGTGGGGTGGTCCGCGATGGTGACAGCTTCGTTGGTTCTTATATAGTCCCCCTCCCGTGTGTAAGGCAGGCAGAGCAACATTATTACGGGGGAGTGATTGCTATGTTTCTCATCTTCCTTGATAATATCACTATGCATGGGCGTAGTCCTTTCTCGCAATGATTGCCAAGTGTACTTGCACTAACTATGATATGCTAGACTTTATAGTTAAGAATAACTTAGGAAATATCCTTGTAGTTTGTCCTAATACCATGCTAATGACTTGCTAGAATATCTGTTGAGGTGCTTATCATTATTATTTGAGGCTAGCTGATCAGATTAATTATCTTTGTCACTATTCATACTTTATCTATATTTTATGTGACACTTACCCCTGTATGCAAGAGATAGATGAATGCTCTCACTTATACATGCAATGATTGATACTCATTCCTATATTCCATTCCATAATCAACATTGATGTTAGTAATCCCTTCCCAGTGGTAAAAATATAAATAACGATACCTGGAATACTTCCCGGTTAAAATGCTACATCAGTATTAATCTGTGCGCTTGCAGATCTTATTTATTATTTATTTAGAAGAGCAGTTGCATATTTCAATACCGCGTCTCTCATGTCATGCTGGGGATGACAACTTGGCTTAGGTGGCATGAGGGATAGGTTCGGCATTTTTGACGCCGTTATCAGAATTAGAAAACTAAGTCTACTTTTGGTAATGACGTTAAGAATGCCCAACAATGGGGAGATCTTCATTTGTCAAGTCTATGTTGATGATATTATCTTCGGCTCAACAATGAAGCTTATTGCAAGGAATTTGGTAAATTGATGTCGAAGGAGTTCGAGATGTCCATGATTGGTGAACTTACATTCTTCCTTGGTTTTCAAGTCAAGCAAATGAGAGAAGGAATTTTCATCTCTCAAGAGAAGTATACTAAGGATCTTCTCAAGAGGTTCAAGATGGATGATTGTAAGACAATCAAGACCCCAATGCCATCAAATGGACATCTCGACCTAGATGAGGGAGGTAAACTAGTTGATCAAACTCTCTACCATTCTACGATTGGTAGTTTGTTGTACCTTACCACATCTAGGCCCAATATCATATTTACTGTGTGCATATGTGCTCGCTTTCAAGCTTGCCCTAAAGAACCTCACTTAAGTGTCATAAAAAGGATCATAAGATATCTTAAACACACCCCAAGCATTGGTCTTTGGTATCCCAAAGGAGCTAGATTCTAACTAGTTGGCTATTCCGATTCGGATTATGCCAGTTGCAAAATTGATAGAAAAAGCACATCCAGAGGGTACCACTTGCTTAGGAGGTCTTTAATATCTTGGTCATCTAAAAAGCAAAATAGTGTGGCTTTGTCCACTGCCGAGGCAGAATACATTGCCGTGGGGGCTTGTTGTGCACAAATCTTATATATGAAGCAAACCCTTCTAGACTATGGTGTTATTCTTGAAAAGGTGCCACTTTTATGTGATAATGAAAGTGCCGTTAAAATTGCTAATAATTTGGTACAACACTCACGCACCAAGCACATTGATATTCGTCATCACTTTCTAAGGGATCACATTGCTAAAAATGATATATCACTAGAAGGTGTAAAGAGTGAAGATCAATTGGTGGATATCTTCACTAAACCTTTGGATGAATCTACCTTTTGTAGGTTGAGAAGTGAACTCAATGTGCTTGACTCAAGTAACTTTAAAAAATGAGCTTTGTGTTGTCCCTTACATTGCATTGTAATATATGACATGTTTAAATCTCCATAATGCATCTAGAACTTGTCTAACACAGTTACGATAACCTCATTGGGAGGAGTGAAGAAGCCTAACCGTGGATCAAACTTAAAAAGCAACTAGCTTTATCTTCTTGTAGTGCATTGCATTTGCATGAGTGTTGCTTTGTCTTTTCTCTTCGTTTTTGCTTTGAGCAACCGCTGTGTTCGTCCATGAATAGAGAGAGCATTTGACGCTCCTAAGGGTTGAGAAACTCTATTGCATGGCTATACGTTGCTCCTCGGGTGTTTATTGCCTATTTTTCTTAAAAAGAAATACTAGCATATGGCAAATTACTTGAAAAATTGAGGGCTTGAGAGAAGTGTTCTCATACCAGTTCCAATTGGTGTTTATTTGGATCTTTTTCGAGTTGGAACTTGGTTGGGAGAAAGCGTCGCGAAGGAATTTCAAAATTTTTTGGATGCTGTGTTGCAACGGACGCCGCATCGGATGCTGGACATTACTCATCGTCGCGTCTGGTGTATACAAGATGAAGTGCTACGGCTCAGCTCACGTCGGATGATCAACAGTGTTCTTCGGGCGTCCGATGGTTTTTCACCGGAGCGTCCGATGTGACCATGCACGTCCGAATGCACATCATAGGACGCGTCTGATGACCCTGAGAGTGTTTTTTACCCTCTTTGGATCACATCGGACACCGGCTCAGCTGCGTCCAATGGAATTTATTGGAGCGTCCGATGCGTTGAAAAAAGGCGCAGTTTGGTTTCAAAATTCCGACTGATGCTTGGGGCCCTCATTCTCTCTGTTTTCATCTGTGGCCGCTCCGTCGCCGCGCTAACCCTAGCTTGCCACCGCCACCAATGCCACCGCGCTAACCCCATCTCGTGCCGTCATCAACGCCACCGGCTCCTCTTCACTCGTTCGCACCGCCACCAACGCCGCCAGCGCGCCGTGCCCTTTTTTTCTTGCCGCGCGCGCATGCCTTTCCGTGCATCTCATCGCCCTAGCTCACCAGAAGGAACCGCCGCCACTGGGAAGCTCGCCTTCATCTTCTTCCTCTACCTCCTCGATCTCGGCGACTTGGAGTGTTCCCCACCGTCATCGTCCCTCATCCGGTTTCCTTGGCCGGTGTTTGATCCCCTGGGTAAGCCTCTTTTTCATGCCCCTTAGCTGCTCGACTCCTTGCCGCAATGTACCTTCCAATTTCATCTTGTTCTCTGTCTTGATCCTTTCAATTGATCCGTTCATTCATTTGGTAAACCCTAATTTGCAGTGTAGTCAAGTACTTGTGACCCTCCCTGTACCAGCTCTGCTCTCATACAATCCACCTTGAGACTCCTTGTTTGGACTCTGAGGTGCCCCGGTGTGTCAGTCACTCTTACCTCTTCGCAGGTCCTTGCTCTTACCAGGTTGAAAAGCCAAATTTCTTTTATTTACTCATCTATATGCTTGCTTCTATTAAGGATCTCGCTCACCTCTAGCTATATACATTTCTCTTACATGTACTCCTCCCCTATCTATCTATCGCAGCGAGTCGGTGACCCTTGTGATTTGCTTGGCACTTCGGGCGGTGACAGTTCACTTGGGGCCAAGCCCGCGAGTACAGAATAGAGGCCAAGCCTCTTGAGTGTCAGCGACAGTTCTTGACAATTGGGCAGGTGATCTCAGTGGCAGTGATACTCTTGCACATACCGGTCATTGTCCCTTGCAGTGCTTCTGTGATTTAGGGGGAGTTCGTGTTCTACAGTTGATCTTCAGAGATAGTTTCTCGTTCAGGTGTCTATGTCGCGTTGCAAGAATGTCGGGGGTGGACCCGGTGATGACGATCAATTGTCCTCTCGCCTCCCATCTGAGGCGAAAGGGAAGAGGAAGGTCACCACTACGAGGAAGCGTTCCAGAGTTGAGAGAGACATGGATATAGCCATAGCAGCAGCAGAGGCAACAGATAGAGCAGAAGGAGGTGGCAGGAGTGGTGGTTTGCACATCAGAGATTCTCCAGCGCATACTGAGGCTATAGAGGCAGCTACGGAGCCAGAGGCTAAGGAGCCCACACCTGGCAGTCAGGTGGAGCAGCAGCCAGAGGAGACAGGGCAGATCTGTCCTAGGCGCTCCACACGTGCCCACACTCAGGTGACTTCGCCGCCTGTTGTTGATAGGCCCCGACGTGGTGCTCGTGTTCCACCTGGAGTACCCTGTATTCCAGCAGTTGCACACATTGACTTGAGGGGGGTCAGAGCTCGACGAGTATAGGAGTTGAGGTGTGTTGACCTCGACGTGTGGTTCCCTAGAGAAAAATAGCCTGGGGTTGAGTACTTCCACACAGCACTTCACAAGGATTTCTTCAGAGCTTACGTGGAGACTGGTACAGCCTTTGGACCTCACAGAGTTGTGTCAATTGAGGAGATTGTCAGAGTTGCTGGTGAGCAGATCCGTCCTCACTTGACGTATCTACCAGGGTTAGCAGACCTGATTGGCAGAAGTGGGAAGTATGTGCAGTCCTGGATTCGAGAGTTCTATGCTACAGTGTGGATTGACCCAGATCATGATTACATTGAGTTCAGTTTCCTTGGGGGTTCCTCGTAGGATTTATAGTGAGGAGGCTCGGTCGTTCTTGAGGATCCCCAGATAGACAGTCCATCTTCACCAGTTGTGTTACCCACAGACAGACCCGCCTCGCTGACCCCACGGTGGAGAGTTACCCTCTGCGGACGACGTCCGACCTTGCTTCAGGGGTGACTTTGGCGAGGGCTCGAGCAGGCTTCCATGGGATCTTACTCCTACAGCTCAAGTTCTAGATGCAGTGATGAGGAGGACTATCTTACCCCGAGAGGGTTTTAGAGAGGGCTTGACTTGGCTACAACAGTGGCTTCTTCTTCATCTAGTTACACTGACTCTGTTTGACCTCTGGGATTTTATGATTTGTGAGATTGAGGATGTGATTCTTGAGGGCTTCAGAGGCAAGAGACACATGCCCTATTGTCACTGGCTGACCTTCCAAATCTGCATGGGGGCCAATCCCATAGAGCAGCCAATCAAAGATGAGTGGAGAGGTACCACTACAGAGTTTCCTCGGTATGACCCTACACAACTAGTTCGCTCAGTGACTCGAGGGACCCCTGCTAGATAGAGTCACAGGCCAGAGGTACCAGAGACAGCTGCCAAGCAGGACGCCGCTGTCAGGGATCTTTGTGTCTGGCCTTCGTGCCGTTAATTTTTGCCTTGCAGGGAGGCTATGCCCCATTTCCCTTGGTGTGGCTGCCACCGATCTGCAACACTGGAGCTCCGTCATCTCTCGGCCGCCTGCTGCCATGTTCTGGGGCAAGCCGCAACAACCCTCCACCTCCCTGCAGCAAGGTCAGACCCTAGTTGACGTCGTTTCCGACGTCGACGAAATCCCTTTTTCCTAGCTCTCCATGTATTTGTTCTTGTATACCCTATCACACTTGATCATTATCATCTATATATATCCTGTGCCGTGCCTTCGCCGTCGGTCTATCTTCTATGTATTTCTCTTGGTCGCTAGGGGTCTGTGCTACTCCATCCGTTGTGTCATGTGGTTTGGTTCTTGTCTACCGGTCGTGTTTGGGTCGTCAGTCTGTTGTGTTTTGGTTGTTGCGTGAGGACCGTGCCTTCAAGCCGGTCAAGAGAACGAGTGTTCGAACGTTGCGATCGCGAGCTCACCTCACCATGGCCGTAACGCTGAGCATGTCTTGTCTCTCATGCTTTGGTTGACCCCGTCAGATTACGATCGTTAGATCCTATCTTGGTCCCTAGGATGTGGTCATTTGGGACTCGATATCGATACCGATGCAGTTATCATCCGCACCACTAAGTCCTCTATGGCCTACCCTAGTGGGATAAGGATTAGGAGGTGACCATTGTAAGATTGTTGGAGGCCAACTCGTGTGGGTTGAGCCTGTGGCCGCGAGTTGCCTCGCCATGACCATCGGGCTTTACCCTTTTGCTCGCTTGTTTATCCTAACTACTTCATATGCTTGTGCCACTTTGACCATAGCGTTCTTTTGGATCTAGCGGTGACAACCGCATCGCTATGGACCTTAGGGATAGCCTTGTGCCAATTTAATTGCACAGTCCTGGTGCCCTACGGGTGGGTTTGGATCATGGAATCGTATCTCCTTTCTTCCAATCTTCGTCCATCCCATGACATGTTGGACGAAGGAGTGCGGGTTCCATTCTTTCTTCCTCTTTTGTTCTCAATCCCCATCGATCCAGTAAGGTGTGGATTGAGCTCTTCACTAGTTTGGTGTTTGTCGCTCTCTTGATTCCATTCCTCTGGTTCCTGTCATTACAATGGCGAGTGGATTAAAGGAAGATGAACCTCGTGTCTCCTGTCGTCTTTTGGCTCTTCCGTGCTCAAGCCCTTGTATGCTTGTACCTTCTAGACCGTAGCGTCTCTTTAGTTCTTGCAGTGACAACCGCACCGCAAAGAACCCTAGGGATGTCCTAGTGCATTTAGTGCACCTAGGTCATGGTACCCTACAAGTTGTTTGGGCACTCATGTTCTTTTGCGTGTCTCTTCTTTCGATGCCCCGTCTCTTGCCATGGCGTGTGTATTGGAAGTAGACCACCTCTCTTCTCTTCTCTTCCTGTTCCACCCTCTCTCGGTTCTCGTCAAGTTATAGTGGCATTCGGATTGAGAGAGAACGGAACTTCTCTTGCTTGTAGCCCTTTTGGTTCTCGTTAGTCTCTATGACGATTGGATTGAAAGCCAGAAGTCGTGGTGTTTGCTTAGGATGAGCTAAGGCCTATGCCATTTCTATTTAAACCGTACAGGTCGACACGATCGACCCGAGAAGTACTGGCTAGGCTAAAGCTCAAGCTCGTGCTTAGCAAATCAACCACTCCTGTTCTTTTGGCCCAGGGATCAGATATCCGCCAAGAGGGCTAAGTCGTTTTCCCCTTTTCATGTTCTATCGGCATTATCACTCCTTTTGTGCCTTGTTGCCTCTCTTTGCGTAGTCTTTCCGGGTTTAGTGGTTTGATTGCTCTTTTGCTTGTCGCTGTATCGAGGTGGTTGTGTCAAGGTTAGTGATGATCGAATCGTACTCGTTGGAGGATGAAGGACCTTGGAGGAGAACGGCCACAAGGACGCTGAGGATCTCGGATATGACAGTTAATAGGTGTTCCATGTCCCACCCAACCTCATAGAACCTATTAGACATGTTACATGTAGAGGCTAGTGCTTTACTTTCTTGTAATTGAACTGTGATAGGATGCATGTAGACTGCTTGTAAGCCATTATCTTGTCACAACCTATTCCCCTGCACACCCGCTGTTAGGCTAGACGCTTGCATTCTACTTACTATTTTACTTTCACTACGCATTATACCTGTAATGTGATGCTTGGCGAAGGGATAACGTGAGTGGATAAGGCACGTGGTGCCGTTAACTTGGTAAAACTGGATAATGAACTTGGAAAGATCTTGGCGTGTGTCTTGGGTGTGTGGTGAGGGTTGAGTCGATTGGACAGGATCCTACGACGAGTCTTTGGGGCAAGTCATGTCAGAGGGGTGCGACCTGGGCATCCCTCGTGAGAGGTACCTATGGCGGGTGCAGGTGAGAGCAGACGGGGTGTTGGTTATCCCCGGTGGAGGTGCCGTCGAGGTACGGGGTGTTGGTTATCCCCTTGAGAAGATATCCTGTCCGGTCCCCCTAAGGACTGGTATGTCTTGAGAACCGGAATCATAGGACCCTTCGTGCACACCACTCACTCCGGATGGGCGGGAGACGATTACCTGACTAACTAGGGCGGTGCCACTACTACTAGGTTGGAAGGTGATAGTGTAGGGAGATACGGGCATGGGGGCCCACACCCTCCTAAGACAGCGTAGTGACCTTGGGGGCCCGGTACTACATCTCATAGTCTCAGCGTTTCGGTGGACTCCGAGGTGGCCTAGGGCTGAGTGGTAGGGTGGTACCGTACCGGTTGGGAGGCAGTCGGCATCAGCCTAGGTGGGGCACCGCCGATGATGGTGATCTTGTGGATTACCAGGTGTACACGCTCTGCAGAGTTGATCGATCTATATGTATAGCCGTGTCCGCGGATATGGACATTCCTATGACCTACACTTCACTTGATTAGTGAGAGGAGTCCTTTCTACCTTTCCCCTGGGTTTTGGTGTTGGATCCGGCTTTGGCCGTTGAGGCAAGGTACGAGCGGGAGTCGACCTTGCCGCCTAGAGAGAGAGTGAGATGAGAAGAGATGTGCGTTTGGGATGGGAGAATGTGTGGATGAGATGGGTTAAAACTTGATGAACTATGATTATAAAATCTTGTTGAACTTTCATAGGAAACCTACAGCCATATATAGGCCTTTTCATCTACCCTTGCATTTCACTTACCACAAAGCATACGCAAAAGCATAGGGTGGGAGACAGTGGCCAATACAAATTGTACTGATAGATTTTGGACAGGTTGGATGAAATCTACGACGACCACGAGGACTTGGATTAGGAGTAGATGGTCTCGTGCCTACGCTCAAGTGTGGTTGAGAAGATGGAGTCTACGCCCGCTGACATTCTACGCCAACTCTGATGACTGCCGTGAAGGAGGAGCCTTCACCCGCCGATGCGCTACAATGACTCTGATGAAAATGTGTGTGCGTTTCCGCTAGATTAGTCAATGTAATAGATGTATTAACCAGTGTTGTAAAGCCTTGTAACTTGTAATTCTATGATGTATGACTACGATATCAGCTGATAATTGATAATGTGATGGATTGCTCTCGTGATCTACTACATTATAAATTGTATCTGTGAGTTTTCCCTTCGAGGAAAATCAAGATCGTTTCATGCACCTAAAATACAAAGGGCACCTTAGTTTGGATTGTAATCATCGAGGAGAATAAACCTTCCTGTGTGGGGCGTGGGTTTCCTCTTCAATGGTGGCGCCGGGTTCTTCGCTATCATCTGCATTATTTGCCTCAATCTCAATTGCTTCCACACTCATCACTACGCTCTCCTCACCGAGTAGCCCATCCACGCCGTATCAGGCAAAATTCAACTTGGGCTAACTCTTGTGCCATTAGTAACCAATTACTTCATTTTGCACTAGTCTGACTCAGGTATACAGCTCTATGTTAGAGATGTCTTTTTTCTCTCAATACTTATAGTTGTGATAGTTACGCATGTGAACACAAAGCATATCCAAAATTAGATTAAAATAAACATGTAGTTGCTCATATGTCTAACAATTTGAACCTGGATGACACTATTTAGTAAGATCAGGGATGCACTTATACAACATGGACCTAGATGACACAAATTAGCATGTTTAGGGTTGCACTTGTGCAATCTGCAAGTTCATAAACCTAGATGGCACCCAACAAATTTAATTACCGCCAGCGTATTTTACTCAAAAAAGAAAAATACATTTAGAAGAAAAAAAATCACGTGAGTTTGTTGCATCTGCTGAAGCTCAAATTCATGAACTTGCTCCTCTAGCTGTCTCACACGGGCATTCATTTTATTCGACACTTGTCTTCCACGAGCATGCTCTTTCTCTAGATCCATCTTCATTTTCACAGCCTACAAAGGAACATGGATAACTAAGAAGAAGCTAACAGAGTAATGATGCAATCATATTTAGTATCTAATAGGAATAGATGCAATTTCAAATTCTCAGGAAATTTGTCACATAAATACTAAATAAGACAATTTTCACATAATTGACAACACATAATTCTAATTTGTTAGAGTATATTTGGTAGTTTAGATATGTATCCATGGGTTACCTTGCCTCCCAAGTCATGTACTCTATATAAACTGCCCAAGAGCTCAATGCAATACATCCATCCAATTACACCAATTCTGTTCTCCTTCATGCTATCAATCGTCCAGGTTCAGTTTAGATCCTAACCCTAGCCGCCGATAGCTTCCGTTCCGCCCCGCGCGCCCCCAGGAAGAGATCGATCTCCACCAGGGGCAGCACCACTATTTAGGTGCTGGATCCTATTGATCTGGCTCCCATCGTCCTCGTCAAGCAGTAGATTGGGATATCCTCCTCGCGCGCTCATCATCGTTAGGCTGCCGCCGCCTCATCCCCATACTCATCGGTCATCGCTGGGCTGTCTCCATCACCATCTTCGATCTTCGCCGCATGGAGATCAATGGACATCCGCCCCATCCCATGCCGCCGTGCTGGCGGCCGAGCCCAGTCACGCCTCAATGCTGAGAGATCAGGAATGTCGCTGTTGTCGGGCAGATCTGCCCATCTCCACCACATCATCCCTAACCTCGCGCATGCCCGTTTACTTGCCCTGGTGAAAGCCCAAGTTTGGTTTTGGTAATTAATGACATCAAGTTGCTAATGCCATGTGTTAAGTGTTTTGAGTTAGGCATAAGCAACACATGTGATGAAGGTGTACGTGGCAAGGAGTGGTGGCCACAAGATCACAAAGAAATGGTGCATGGACATGAGATGACGATCATGGTGAAGATGCACATAATATGATGGACATGATGATCAAGTGGAAGAGAATGATCTAAGAGCGCAAGGCAAAGGTATAACTATAGGGTTTTCCTTTTGCCGGTCTAAGTTGAGTAGAGAAGTGATTGACCGGGTTTAGGATACATAGCCGACTATCAAGAGGGGCAATCACGGTTAGCTCGGGAATCAAGTGCCACTAGATCAATGTCTTGAGCATATGCATTAGGATCTAGTTGAGAGCTAACATAACGCCTTGGAAAATATTTGTGAAATGCTAACACACATGCATATGATGGTGTACACTTGGTGGTGTTGGCACATTTGCGAAGGCGGTGGTGTTTGAGCGGTAGTAAGGGGTTTGGGGTTCGCTCTCCCTCCCGCCGAGCTTGCGAGCGTGGGATTCAGGCGTTTTCGAGGAAATGAAATGCCTATTTTCTATTGCGCCGGAAGCAAGAAAAGGTGGCGTCCGGTCACGGCAACGGCTAGTTCTGACGCGCACTATTTTCGCTTGTCGTGTAGTGACCGGACACGTCCGGTCACCCTGACCGGAGCGTCCGGTCAGCGCGTTTTTCGCTGCGTCGTCCGTAATGGCTAGCTGCGTACCCCTTCGTTATAAATAGAGGATGTCCGGGGTTTGAGGGTAACTCTTGCATTTTTTGAGACCTAGAGACATCCTTTGAGCTAGAGAACAACCCCTCCACTCATCTCTTTGCATAGTTGCACATCTTGAGTGAGATTGAGTGAGATTCAAGTGCATTGCTTGAGAGTTGCATTCTAGAGGCACTTGATCTTCGAGTTGCTACGGATTTCTTGTTACTCTTCCGTGTTTCCCGACACGGTAGACGGCTTGGAGCAGCGGAGGTGATTGAGCTCGCAATTGGAGATTGTTGGAGCCCTCACCAAGTGTTGTAAGGGGTTCTTGATCCTTCCCCGCGGGAGTTCGCAAAATGGATACTCTAGTGAAGCTCGTGGCTTGGAGGATCCCCATCTTGTGTGCGGTTATGCGGCGCCCGCCGAGGGCTCGACTCTTGATAGTCGATTAGCTCGTGAACCGACAAGTGGGTGCATCGCCACAACGAGGAGTAGCTTGCCGGGAAGCAAGTGAACCTCGGTAAAAATCTTGTGTCATCTCTTTGCCGAGGATTTCTCTTGTGATTGATTCTTCGAGTGCATTACTTCTCTACATCGTTGGTATAAGAATCAAGTCACTTGCTCTTTACTTTCTTGTACTATTCCTAGTGTAGTTTGCTTAGTGTAGCTTTTATCACATAGGAGTAAGTAGCTTAGTGACTTAGTCTTGTTGGTGTGTATTAGAGATCATAGCCTTGCTTCACTAGAATTGTATAGGTGGCTTGCATAGTATAGTTGAGCTAGTGCTAGAATTAGCTTAGCCATCTTTTACACTAACGTGATTGTTTAGTGAAGCTTGTAGAATTTTAAATAGGCTATTCACCCCCTCTAGCCATTTGGACCTTACACCAGGGCTGCTCGCTCGTGCTGTCGACGGGTGTGGTGTCAGCCACATGGTCGCCGGCTGGAATCACCCGCTCCTCGGTGCAGGCGCTGGGGGTGGTGCCAGGCCGCACCGCCATCACCAGGTAGAGCACCTGCCTCTCTGTGCTGGCGTTGGGGGCGGTGCCGAGCCACACTGTCATCGCTCGAGGCTGCCCGCTCGTGCTACCGATGGGGGTGGTGCCGACCGCGTCGTCGCTGGCTGGCACTGCCTGCCTGCCCCTCCGTGCTGGCACTGCAAGCGGTGCCAGGCCACAGCGACGTCGCCCAAGGCTGCCAGCCCCGCCCACCTGTTCATGCTGCCACTGGGGATGGAGCTAGACCGCGCCATTGCAGTACCCCCACCTTATATGATGTGATCTCCCAACAACAATTTTCGATGTGGGACTAAACAAATCTCCACATACCCCGTGTGATCTAGAAGACATTATCCGAGCCCCAAGACCAATGCTCCATGTCACACAACCCGTGTAACGGAACCGTTCAAATTATAAGAGCACAAGTACAAAAACAATCACCGAAGTGATCAAATTCTCGCACTTGAGCCCATATAACTCTGGTAGTCCAATGAAATCACGAGGGATTTCAAACCAACCAACATACAAGCCAAGATCGTAGTGATTCAACATAACAAGTCACATGTTACCACCATTTCACAAGTAATTCAATATACATCGGAGTTCAACATAGTTATTACAACTTAAGTTCAAAAGTAGCGGAAGCAAAGTAATTTGAAACTAACATTTCTCTTATTTCTAATACATGCCAGTACCAAGGTCGACTTCCAACAAAAGCATTAGAGATAAGGTAACTCAGAAGGATCATGCCCATGATCACACTCCACCTCTACGGCAGGAGCCAACCAACTCTTGCAGCCGTCATGATACATCATAACCTGCAACAAGTGGGGATAAAACCCTGAGTACGACAATGTACTCAGCTAGACTTACCCATCATAAACCAGAAATAAAGTGACACCAAGGATCATGCAAGGCTGATATAAAGTGGGCTAGCTTGACACATTTTGCATAAAAGCTTAATATGGATAAGTAATCATTAATGCTTAAGCATCAAGTTAATTATCATTAACATGTCATCTATATTATAACCGATACTAGAGCACTCACTTTATTAGGAGCAAACAATATTAACCATAGCAGGTATAAATTGAGGCAACCTTTCCATCGTTATCCAATTAACCATCTGTTCAATTTAATGGAATCTACGTTGCCGCTGCTCAAGTCAAGTGCTCACTAACCGGGAGCGACGACGATTCGAATCGAATTCCTATCCAGCTGGAGGGGTATTTCTAACACTCACCGCGCAGGCCCCTGCCAGGGTCGCACAAGCCACCTTTCGTACGATTCAGGAATCGCGGGTCCGAATGATGTCGCAACCCCAAGGGTGACACTCTGCCAGGTGATAGGGACTCTAACCCCCCTTGGTCTCATGCCAATGTCCCCAAGCACATCCTTTCTCTCCTCCAAGAAGCAACCTACCATTCGATTCCCGGCCTGAACCATATTACTCGGCTTCACGGTCGGAACGACTTATCCGGCCAACTAAGTGTTAGACTGCGTTCAACATGACTCAAGGACGTACAGCGAATCGGTCCTTAAACGACTCAGGCGGGGATAGATCCACACCCAAGACCTCCATGCCTTGTTGCTTCACTATCGTCATCCCGCCCGGTCTCATTTCATTTTATTAACACATGGTTTCATTCCACGATAGCAAATATAGCCAACCGTGCCATATATGAATATCCCTATATCTCGCAGGTGACAGGAAATCACCTGACTTCTACCGCTTAAAGTGTAACAGAACCGACCAAATTATAAGAGCACAAGTACGAAAACAAGCACCGAAGCGCTCAAATTTTCAAACTTGAGCCCATATAATCCCGGTAGTCAATCGAAATCACGAAGGATTTCAAACCAAACTGCTTACAACCAGGATCGCATCATTCAACATACACATCATACGTTACATTTCACAAGTAGTTCCGAAATAAGTTAACACCACGGAGTAGCAATTATTACAAACCGAGTTTGAAAGTAGCGGAAGCATAACACACACTTTAGTTACTTAATTACTGCCAGTTTGGATGACCGACATCCCGCAAAAGCATGAGGAAAGTACATAAATATGATCACGCCCGTGTGATCTAGTCATCATCACCCGCAGGGTGGAGACACGTCTTGCAGAAGCCCTGATAGAGCATGTCATCTGCAACAGGAGGGAATAAACCCTGAGTACTGGAATGTACTCAGCTAGACTTACCCGTCATAAACCAGAAATAAAGTGACACCAAGGATTATGCAAGGCTTACACAAGAGGCTAGCTGACACCACATTTTGCATAAAGGCATAAGTAGTTGAAACTCTTATAACCTGTACTAGCAGTTATTTTTAGCATTTACCTGTCATCTATCTTAGCGCCTGTACTAAACATGCACTTGATTATCATCAAACAATTATTCATATTATTCCATAGCAGGTATAAATTATGGCAACATTGTATCGTTCACTTAACCATCTGTTTAATTAATGAGATCTACGTTGCCGCTGCTCAAGTCAAGTGCTCACTAACCGGGAGCGACGGCGATTCGAATCGAATTCCTATCCAGCTGGAGGGGTATTTCTAACACTCACCGTGCAGACCCCTGCCAGGGTCGCACAGGCCACCATTTCATGTAATTCAGGAATCGCGGGTCCGAATGATGTCGCAACCCCAAGGGCGACACTCTGCCAGGTGATAGGGACTCTAACCCCCCCTTGGTCTCACGCCAATGTCCCCAAGCACATCCTTTCTCTCCTCCAAGAAGTAACCTACCATTCGATTCCCGGCCTGAATCACATTACTCGGCTTCGCGGTCGGGACGACTTATCCGGCCAACTAAGTGTTAGACTGCGTTCAACATGACTCAAGGACGTACAGCGAATCGGTCCTTAAACGACTCAGACGGGCATGGCTCCACACCCAAGACGTGAAGTGTCTCGCGGCTGTACCATCGAACTCCCGCCCGGTCTCAATTTCATTTTAAAGCATGGTTCCATCACGATAGCCATAAGTCACTTGCGACCCAATCCTATCTCTCGCGGATGACCGGAAATCACCCGACTTCTACCGTACTAAGCAGGGCTAAGCATTGACACGTGCCTACACCTAATATAGGATTAGGGCACAATATCTGGACAAGGATAGGTGTAATGCAACAGTTGTTTTCATACAACTCCTACTACTTAATGCAGTAAACAATTAAAAGTACTCAAGATATCTTTATAAAATAATGGGTTCAGCATGCACCGGGGCTTGCCTTTGAGAAAAGTTGCGGGTCTGTGGTCCGGACACTCGGGTAGATCGTCTGACGGAGCTTCCCCGACGCTGGGTTCTTCTGTTGATTCCTCCGGTTGACTCAGCACCTCCTCCGGTATCGTTTGTTCGAATTCGAGGAGTGTCACCCCCTCCGGTACACCTATTGCATGAGTGCATAATAAATCCCATGAATGCATAATGAAAGATGCAACATGCTCGAAATGAAATGCATTACAACAATTTAGCGCTCTAATCAAATCACTTCAACAGAGTAGGTGTAAATTTCCTCTCCGGTAGGGAAGTACTCACCTAATCTACTTAACCTAAGATAAAGCTGCTCATCCTCAGTTAAGGCCCTAACACCTAACAATTACAAAAGTAGCATGTCTTAGGATATCACACCATATCAATCAGCAAAACACCACAGTAAGCATTCTGGACAGCAGCTACTTGTTTTTATCACAACTGGAGATCTACAATTCCAAAAGATATGATCTAGGACAATCTGGAAAGCCTAAGAAATACTCTACAAATCCTTTTCAGACCTTAACCCCAAACTCCTAAGTTTTCCAAGGCAAACTTCACAAGTTCCAGAATCTGTCCTCTCAAAACAGAGAGTAGCAGATTCTGAACTGCCACTTAAAACAACAGTAACTCTCAAACTACTAAGCTAAATGCTCCCAAATTTTGACACAAGCTAGTTCATCAAGTTTACTGTAACTTTGGTATTTACAAGTTTTCCAGCAACCAATTTTATCAAAGGTCAAACTTAGAAATACTACCAGCTGTCCAGAAAACCTAAAATTACAAAGGTTAAATATTTGTTGATGTGACCAAAGTCCCCTAAAACCAAACTAATGTTACTAACAGTTCACATGAGGTATAAAAACACCAGAAAGTAAGGTGGAACCAACTAGAATATTTATTTAACCCCATTTCTTAATTTACTTAATTATTTAGGTGGAATTTTAAACATATATGTCAACTGCTCCTAAAATTCTACAAAAATTACAGGGGACTCTCTGACCTCAAAAGAGACCACAGTAAAAATTTGAACAAGTTTTATTCACAGAAACTCTCTATACAAAATTCACAAGTCAAAACGGCTGATTTTTGTATAATTAATAAATCACATTGAAAAGTATCAAACAACAGATTTCATATTTTTCTTAGACACTCTAGGGTACCAAGACATTCTCCAAAACGTTACATGAACATTGCACATGTAGAAAAATTACAAAAATTCCTTCAATTATTTCCTAGAATAAAATGATAGCCTTATAACTTAAAAATTACTTAAGCACTGATGCCCCAATTTTTACCAGAGCTAAGGCTAGCCTAGAGTAACCTACCCACCAAATTTCATGATTTATGGAACACTACAGCTCAAGTTATAAATTAAACAAATTTACATGCATCCCAAAACACATTTAAAGGATCTAATAAATTCTTACAGAATTTAAACATCTCATGCCAGATCCATATTTTTCTAAAATACTACACATCCAGTAGATTCTAACAAAATTTATCTAATGATTTTTGGATCATTAAAACCCTAGATCCCTATTTTTCCAACTTGTACAAAAATCAGTGACAAAATAATAAAAATTAAATTCATTTCTGATGAACTGGGCCGGCCCGGGGAACTCGGCCCACCACTTCGCGCGCGTGGCCCGCTCAACACCCCGCCCGCGCGCGACGCTGACGCGCGGGTCCCGCCTGACAGGGACAGAGAACAGGGGAGGGAACACCCGCCGGCGATTGCTCGCCGCCGGTGACGACTCCGACGAACCCGATAGCACCGGCACGCTCACCTCCACTGCGCGCATCGATTGCTATGGCTAATTGACCCTATGACCACGGCTAGGGGGGTTGGCAACGGCAATGGCGGCCACGGCCGCGGACTTGCCGGCTCCGGCGAGCTAGCAGTGACCCGACCCCAAACGGTTTACTCCGCGAGCATCAGTACTTCGAGGCGAACCTAGGACACTGGAGAGGGAAGGTGGTAAGGGTACCGAGGAACACGGCCACGAACGAGCTCAGCTTGGCGGCGACAATGGCGACCGCGGTGGAGGCGCAAGCTCGGCGAGCCCTACCTGAGGTCTAGCAGTTGTGTGGTGTGGTCCACGAGGTGGAGGAGCTCACCGTGGAATTGCGACTACGAGGGATTGGGTGATGGTGCTCGACTGCGGTGGATTTTTCAGTGGCGGCCGCTGCTGCTCCTCCGGTCGCCGTGCTCTCGGCGGAGAAAGGAAGAAGGAAGCAGAAGAAATGGGCAGCGGCGCAGGGCTTCCGTGCGTCGTGGCGTATTTGGGCAGCCGAGGGGAGCACCGTGTCGACGCGTGTTGCCACGCGGCGGAGGCCGCCTGCCCCCGGTCGGACACGCACCGAGTTTAGTTTTCTGAACTTCTGAATCGAGGTTTCAGTCAAGCCGAGCCTGACAGCGTGACTTTGGCAACCTATAACTCCCAATCTAGGCCGATCTAGTACAATCCGTAGTTAGTAAAGTTGTAGAGGTACATGACGTCTACAAGATTGTCCACTAGAGCTCGAGCTGATTCGGTCTATATTGGAAACTACATGTCCTCAAAGTAGTGCTCGGTGAAACTGAAACCGGGTTCAGCTAATGATACCGACTGACAGCTCATGTTCATGGCCCGATATCTCTTGAACCATTGAGAATCAGGCTTGGATAATGTTGACAAAGTTGTAGGGCTACATGTGATCTACAAGTTTGTCAATAGGAGTGAAAGCTAGTTTGGCTTGGTTTACAAACTACAAGCTCCTAAAGTAGACACCAGTGAAACTGTAGGGTCAGATTCCAGACTTAGAAAAATTCTAAGTCCTGGAGTTATACCACTAGCTGACTTGTGGGCCACTTTTGAGCATGTTGTGGTCATTTTCATGAGATGGTCATATTGAGACTTTTGTTCCTCATGAATTTCTTTACAACTTTGCTTAAGGGTGCTCTTCCATGCAAGGTCTCTAAATTAGACTTTCTAATTGGTCAAACTAGAGCCTTCTATGGTCAAATGGGGGTCAAACTTGTCTTGGAGGGCAATTTTGTAATTTTGGTCAACATGAACCTTGATCCAAATGTTACTCTAAGTATAGCTAAGGTGTTGTAGGTCATGATTGACTACTTTACCTTTTTGTTACACCAACTATCAAATACTTTATGAAATAAATCAAACAAACCCTAAATAAACCCATGAATTGCATTACATGAAATACTAAACATGGGTTATGCATGTCATGCTTATGCAAATGCAATGCAATTAAGGACTAAACACTTGAGGTGTTACAGCCCTCCCCCCTTATAAAAATCTCATCCCGAGATTTGGAAAGCGTACCATTTTTCATAGAATTCCTTATAACCATCCCGCAAATAATCCTCCCGTTCCCACGTAGCATCACTCTCACTTCCCTGATTACTCCACATCACTTTGTACCACTTAACCACTTTACTTCTAGTTACTCGTTCTTGAGTATCGATCACTCGGACGGGCTTTTCCTCATAGGTTAGGTCGGATTCAAGCCTGATATCTCCCAAAGGAACCTGTTCCTCAGGAACTCGAAGACACTTTTTAAGCTGAGACACATGGAAAACGTTGAATATGGCTCTCATTTCAGGAGGCAACTGGATTTTGTATGCAACAGCTCCACTCTTGCCTATGATCTGGAAAGGACCCACGTATCTTGGGGCAAGTTTCCGCTTAACACCAAAACGTTGGACACTCTTCATTGGAGAAACTTTCAAATAGACGAAGTCTCCAACTTCAAATTCGAGTGGTTTTCTACGACGATCAGCATAACTTTTCTGTCTAGCTTGGGCTGCGGCCATGTGCTTTTGGATAGTCCGGACTTGTTCTTCGGCTTCCTGGACAAAATCAATGCCATAATACCTTCTTTCCCCAGCTTCTACCCAGTTTAGTGGAGTTCGGCACTTACGACCATACAAAGCTTCGAATGGGGCCATCTTAATACTCTCTTGATAACTGTTATTGTACGAGAATTCTGCTAAAGGTAACCATTTTTCCCAAGAACCCTTGGATGAAATGACGCATGCCCGCAACAGATCTTCCAAGATTTGGTTAACTCATTCCGTCTGACCAGATGTCTGGGGGTGATAAGCGGAGCTTCTCACTAACTTGGTTCCCAAAAGGTGATGCAAATGCTCCCAAAAGCGAGCAGTGAACTGGGGACCACGGTCAGAAACGATAGTACGAGGTATCCCATGAAGCCGGACTATCTGATTGAAGTACAATTCAGCATAGTCAGTGGGACGATAGTCCACTCTCACTGGGATGAAGTGAGCTGATTTGGTCAAACGGTCAACAATTACCCAGATAGAGTTATGATTTTTGACTGTGGGAGGAAGTCCGACAATGAAATCCATACTTATCTCTTCCCATTTCCAGCCTGGAATGGAAAGTGGCTGAAGTAGCCCAGCTTTCATGTGCACAGCTTTAACTCTGCAACAGGTGTCACACCTAGCAACATATGCAGCTATCTCTTTCCGCATCTTAGTCCACCAATAAAGTGGCTTCAAATCATAATACATCTTATTACTACCAGGATGGATGGATAACTTGGACGAATGTGCTTCGGACAGGATCTGATCTCTAAGCTCTCGGTCCTTAGGTACCACTAACCTATCCTTAAACCACAGCACACCTTCGTCATCTAACCTGAAATGCTTAGTTTCTTCCTCTTTCATCTTCCGTTTTATGTGAAATATACCCGAATCAGTCTTTTGGAGTTCAATGATTCTATTTCTGAGAGTACCACTGACAGTGATGTTGTACAAGACTGCCGGATGTAGCAAGCGGGATCGGTGAAAATCAGTTTCAACTAAGGAATGGCAGTGAGACTTCCGGCTCAAAGCGTCCGCAACCACGTTTGCCTTGCCTAGGTGATAGTGCACTTGAAGATTATAATCTTTAATCAACTCGAGCCATCTTCTCTGACGCATATTGAGCTCGGGTTGGGTGAAGATGTATTTGAGGCTCTTGTGGTCTGTATAGATATTGCAGACATTGCCCAGCAGATAATGCCGCCATACCTTCAAAGCATGAACAACTGCAGCCAGTTCTAAGTCATGCGTTGGATAATTCACCTCATGCTTCCGAAGTTGTCGTGAAGTATATGCAATTACTCGGCCTTCCTACATCAAAACACCTCCCAAACCTATGCCTGAGGCATCACAGTAAACATCAAAAGGTTTCTCGATATCCGGTTGTGCCAAAACCGGAGCCGAGGTTAGGAGGGTTCACAGTTGGTGAAAAGCCGCATCACACTCAGGAGTCCAGACAAACCTGGTGTCCTTTTGCAGCAACCGAGTCATGGGTTTGGCTATTTTTGAGAAATCCGGGATGAAGCGACGATAATAGCCAGCCAACCCAAGAAAACTCCGGACCTCATGAACCGAAGTAGGAGCCTTCCAATTCAATACTTCTTGTACCTTGGTGGGATCCACCATAATTCCGCCATCGGACAACACATGCCCAAGAAAAGGTACTTCACGAAGCCAGAATTCACACTTACTGAACTTCGCATACAGTTTATGCTCACGCAGTCTGCTGAGGACTATGCGCAAGTGTTCGGCGTGCTCTTCCTCATTCTCAGAATACACTAAGATGTCATCAATGAACACCACCACAAACTTGTCCAATTCGGGCATAAACACTGAATTCATCAAGCACATGAAGTGCGCTGGGGCATTAGTCAGACCGAAGGACATAACAAGATACTCATAAAGGCCGTATCTTGTCGAGAAGGCTGTTTTTGGAACATCTTCAGGACGGATTTTAATCTGATGGTACCCAGACCTTAGATCAATCTTGGAAAAGACTTTAGCTTTGGACAATTGATCGAACAAGATGTCGATACGCGGTAGAGGATACTTATTCTTGACAGTGACTGCATTCAGAGGTCTATAGTCCACGCACATCCGCAAGGTTTGATCCTTCTTCTTTACAAAGATAGCAGGGCAACCCCACGGAGATGAGCTAGGACGGATCAACCCCTTCTTCAAAAGTTCATTCAATTGTACCTTAAGCTCAGCTAACTCATTTGGAGGCATTCTATAGGGTCTCCTAGAGATGGGTGCGGTACCAGGCAGCAACTCGATTTTAAATTCCACATCCCGATCCGGAGGGAAGTCCCGGCAATTCATCGGGAAAGACGTCCGGAAACTCATTTACTACGGGAATTTCAGCCAACGCCTTTGCTTGCACAGCATGAATTTCCCCCGACAATTCAACTTTTCTGGGAAGTTGAACTAGAAAACCCTTTTGATCGGTAGGATCTCTGAGCATAACTACCCGAGCAGATGTGTCAATGAGTACCCCATTCTGACTCATCCAATTCATGCCCAAGATAACATCTATGTCTAACCCCGGTAACACCAATAGAGCAAGCGAATAACTTCGCCCTTCTATCTCAAACTTAAGGTTCCCCACTACTTTGTTTGTGGAAATATTCCCACTTGCAGCACTAATGCAATAACCCACACCTTCAACAGTATGCAACTTGTGTGCAAATTTGGATGCAAACTTAGGACTGATAAAGGAATGCGAAGCACCTGAATCAAAAAGTACCACTGCGGGGTGTTGGTCAACTAGGAACTTACCAGCCGTGACCACCTCACCAGATGGAATTTCTTCAATGCTGTTATAATGAGCGTGTCCCTGACGACCACCTTGATTGACATTTTTCTTAGGGTACGGACAGTTCCGAGCCCAATGGCCTGGCTTGTTGCAATTCCAGCAAGGCATATTGCTAGGAGGAACACTAGAGCTGCTCTGTCCAGAAGTCCCCTTTGGCAGAGCTACAGTATAAGCCTTACGGAACCCAGTTTTTGCAGCAGGCTTTTTCTGTGGCGGACGGAACTTCGTATTCTGAGCAGGCGGGCGTGGAGAAGACCTTGGTGCAGCTGAGGCCCTTGACTAAGAAGCACTTGCCTCAAGGGCCCTTTTACGGCTCTTAGAAGCAGAATAAATAGCATTGTTGTTCTCCTGTGTCAAAGCATCGCTGATGAAATCATTGAAAGTGGTACACTTGCTAGTGCCCATAGTCTTCATTAGCTTTGGGCCGAGGCCCCTTTTGAAACTAGCAATCTTTTTGGCATCAGTATCCACAAACTCCGTGGCATACCTTGCCAAGTTGTTGAAAGACTGCAAGTACTCAGTCAAGCTCTTGTTTCCCTGCGACAGCCTCATAAACTCCGTGTGCTTGATTGCCATAAGACCGGGCGGGATGTAGTTTCCCCGGAAGGCCGCCTTGAACCGATCCCAAGCAATCGGAACATTGGCAGGCAGTTTGGAACGATAGTGACTCCACCAGATGCCCGCTGGACCATGCAACTGATGGGAAGCATACTCAGTTTTCAGCTCATCAGTCAGGCGTAGCAGACGAAACTTTTGTTCAATGGTATTCAACCACTCATCAGCCTGCAGTGGTTCTTCCGCTTCCTTAAAAAGCGGGGGCTTTGTATCCAGGAAGTCCTTGAAATCGCTGTACTGGTTTGGCTCTGGGCCCTGACGACCATGCCGAGCCTCTCGATTAGCCAGTTGGCGCATGGCGTCGGCCAACATACGCTGCCCCTCAACCACTGATTGCATTAACTCGGCCGGAGTAGGTGGTGGCGGAGGGGGCGGCTGGTCCTCCTCCTCATTTCCACGACCCCGACGTAGATTGTACGACATCTGCAAAATGCATAGCCAATGAGCACTGACGATGTGGGAAATTTGTAGATGAATTATTGCGAAATGTCAAACTGTCTTCAAGAATAGAATTCTCATAATAATTAAGGCACAATAATTCATCACAACCGCACAATCCATTCAAGCGCATCAATTGCCGAACTCGTACTTGGTAATCCATCAAGACGTTCTTTGATAAAGGCTCACTCACAGGGAGCACAACGGTTATCGGATCGTTTACGTTGCTATCTACGTGATTTTTGACCTTTCGCACGGTACTTGGATTCGACCTCAAGATTTCCAATTGACTGTGAAAGACTACTTCAGACTGACCACAAAGAGACTTCTCAATGGAGAGTTCTATGGTGGATTAGGACTAGCCACTTCGATACCTGCGCGTGCCAAGCAGCACAACCTTATGTCACGCGCCATAGGAGGCCCTCGGTTTCGTCGCGGCACCGAAGGGAGCTAATCGTGACACCATCATCGAACACAACACAATAAGACATCCCATTGCGATCGAAATTAACAGGTTCAAACTTCATTCAGGAAACATACGGTTCAACCTTACATCCCAACGTCAAATTATTACAAGGCCTCGCTCCTACACAGGGAGGCGCAAAAGACGATCCTAACATTAAAGGTACGTGATGACTACTCTAAGCATCATCCTCCGAGTCCGTGTCAAGGATCTCCCCGCCGTCCTCATCACTGACAGGCTCTAACTCTTCGTCTTCTTCTTCTTCTGGCTCTTCCTCTGGTGCTTCAGCAGGTGGAGCATCTTGTGGTCCATCGACCTCCACTTCATCATCATCCTCAGCCATGAAGATTCCTGAACCCATCTCCTCATCTACGTTGTTGTTCCTAGGTAGCAGAGGATTAAGCTGGTTGTTCAGGCGGTGCACTTCTTCATGAAGGTTGTCATTGTATTCTTCAGCATTCTCTAACTTTTGTTCGAGCTCAAACTGACGAGCCCTCAGAACGTTCTCCTCGTGCCAGGCTTCATCCCTCTGTTCCATCACACGGACCAACATACGTTGACAGTTGCGATTTGCCACTGTCAACCTCTGGACTGCAAGCGTTTCTTGATCTCGATCATGAATCACTTGCTCCAGTTGTTGCCGTGCTGCATCCCTAGCAGCAGTCACCTCTGCCAACTCAGCTCGTAACCTATCCACCTCGGAGGGCTCAGGACGGGGCTCGCGTGGAGCTAACTGGTGGCGAGGGACCCTTCCACCAGTTGACTTACGGGCTGTCATCCTGGTACGTGCCATCTGTATCAACAAGATGTGACTTAAAGTGAGAATCATTTAGGGGATACGAAATTTAATTTAGTCGGGACTAGTTAAATTTTTAAGGAGGGAGTAAATGACATGTATGATATAATTAAACATGATGCATGCACGTTCCGTACGTCCTCTCACCTTAGCAGAAAACTAAAGTGCTAACGCTAAGCGGTGGCATACATACGTTCTCTCATATAAGCGAAACTATCGGTCTACACGTTACGCTGTTAGTGTACCTGCAGAAAAATTCCATTGCAGCCCAACAATTCCCAAAATAACATACAAGGAAGCCGTAAACTAAATACTTTCCATATACACATCCCCGGATGTATATATTTCAGTATCAAAGCTACCCGATGGATAGATGCCCACAATTAAGTGCTTTTACATAGTTACATGGTTTGAACATGTAAGTATGCAAGTCACCAAAACTACTCTCCCCTAGATCGCCGGTTGGACGATCATGCTCTCACAACTCACACTTACCAGAGCGTCGAGGTAATTGATCCATACATTACCACCCAAAAGGATGGCACCCATACAATATCACGCCGTATGGACGACGAAACAAAAACAAACAAGGCCCCCAAGTTAGTCTTTATAATAAGCCACCTAAGAGTCCTTATTTGGGCTAAGGGATGTGATCACTGGCATACTTATAAAAATACTTTTTAAAGTTTAACCCTTTTCGCAAACAAATACTTTTGTTTTTAATTACTCGTAAGATGTGTTTAATGTTGAATTATGCTCCGGTACCAGCTGTAACAGAACCGACCAAATTATAAGAGCACAAGTACGAAAACAAGCACCGAAGCGCTCAAATTTTCAAACTTGAGCCCATATAATCCCGGTAGTCAATCGAAATCACGAAGGATTTCAAACCAAACTGCTTACAACCAGGATCGCATCATTCAACATACACATCATACGTTACATTTCACAAGTAGTTCCGAAATAAGTTAACACCACGGAGTAGCAATTATTACAAACCGAGTTTGAAAGTAGCGGAAGCATAACACACACTTTAGTTACTTAATTACTGCCAGTTTGGATGACCGACATCCCGCAAAAGCACGAGGAAAGTACATAAATATGATCACGCCCGTGTGATCTAGTCATCATCACCCGCAGGGTGGAGACACGTCTTGCAGAAGCCCTGATAGAGCATGTCATCTGCAACAGGAGGGAATAAACCCTGAGTACTGGAATGTACTCAGCTAGACTTACCCGTCATAAACCAGAAATAAAGTGACACCAAGGATTATGCAAGGCTTACACAAGAGGCTAGCTGACACCACATTTTGCATAAAGGCATAAGTAGTTGAAACTCTTATAACCTGTACTAGCAGTTATTTTTAGCATTTACCTGTCATCTATCTTAGCGCCTGTACTAAACATGCACTTGATTATCATCAAACAATTATTCATATTATTCCATAGCAGGTATAAATTGTGGCAACATTGTATCGTTCACTTAACCATCTGTTTAATTAATGAGATCTACGTTGCCGCTGCTCAAGTCAAGTGCTCACTAACCGGGAGCGACGGCGATTCGAATCGAATTCCTATCCAGCTGGAGGGGTATTTCTAACACTCACCGTGCAGACCCCTGCCAGGGTCGCACAGGCCACCATTTCATGTAATTCAGGAATCGCGGGTCCGAATGATGTCGCAACCCCAAGGGCGACACTCTGCCAGGTGATAGGGACTCTAACCCCCCCTTGGTCTCACGCCAATGTCCCCAAGCATATCATTTCTCTCCTCCAAGAAGCAACCTACCATTCGATTCCCGGCCTGAATCACATTACTCGGCTTCGCGGTCGGGACGACTTATCCGGCCAACTAAGTGTTAGACTGCGTTCAACATGACTCAAGGACGTACAGCGAATCGGTCCTTAAACGACTCAGACGGGCATGGCTCCACACCCAAGACGTGAAGTGTCTCGCGGCTGTACCATCGAACTCCCGCCCGGTCTCAATTTCATTTTAAAGCATGGTTCCATCACGATAGCCATAAGTCACTCGCGACCCAATCCTATCTCTCGCAGATGACCGGAAATCACCCGACTTCTACCGTACTAAGCAGGGCTAAGCATTGACACGTGCCTACACCTAATATAGGATTAGGGCACAATATCTGGACAAGGATAGGTGTAATGCAACAGTTGTTTTCATACAACTCCTACTACTTAATGCAGTAAACAATTAAAAGTACTCAAGATATCTTTATAAAATAATGGGTTCAGCATGCACCGGGGCTTGCCTTTGAGAAAAGTTGCGGGTCTGTGGTCCGGACACTCGGGTAGATCGTCTGACGGAGCTTCCCCGACGCTGGGTTCTTCTGTTGATTCCTCCGGTTGACTCAGCACCTCCTCCGGTATCGTTTGTTCGAATTCGAGGAGTGTCACCCCCTTCGGTACACCTATTGCATGAGTGCATAATAAATCCCATGAATGCATAATGAAAGATGCAACATGCTCGGAATGAAATGCATTACAACAATTTAGCGCTCTAATCAAATCACTTCAACAGAGTAGGTGTAAATTTCCTCTCCGGTAGGGAAGTACTCACCTAATCTACTTAACCTAAGATAAAGCTGCTCATCCTCAGTTAAGGCCCTAACACCTAACAATTACAAAAGTAGCATGTCTTAGGATATCACACCATATCAATCAGCAAAACACCACAGTAAGCATTCTGGACAGCAGCTACTTGTTTTTATCACAACTGGAGATCTACAATTCCAAAAGATATGATCTAGGACAATCTGGAAAGCCTAAGAAATACTCTACAAATCCTTTTCAGACCTTAACCCCAAACTCCTAAGTTTTTCAAGGCAAACTTCACAAGTTCCAGAATCTGTCCTCTCAAAACAGAGAGTAGCAGATTCTGAACTGCCACTTAAAACAACAGTAACTCTCAAACTACTAAGCTAAATGCTCCCAAATTTTGACACAAGCTAGTTCATCAAGTTTACTGTAACTTTGGTATTTACAAGTTTTCCAGCAACCAATTTTATCAAAGGTCAAACTTAGAAATACTACCAGCTGTCCAGAAAACCTAAAATTACAAAGGTTAAATATTTGTTGATGTGACCAAAGTCCCCTAAAACCAAACTAATGTTACTAACAGTTCACATGAGGTATAAAAACACCAGAAAGTAAGGCGGAACCAACTAGAATATTTATTTAACCCCATTTCTTAATTTACTTAATTATTTAGGTGGAATTTTAAACATATATGTCAACTGCTCCTAAAATTCTACAAAAATTACAGGGGACTCTCTGACCTCAAAAGAGACCACAGTAAAAATTTGAACAAGTTTTATTCACAGAAACTCTCTATACAAAATTCACAAGTCAAAAAGGCTGATTTTTGTATAATTAATAAATCACATTGAAAAGTATCAAACAACAGATTTCATATTTTTCTTAGACACTCTAGGGTACCAAGACATTCTCCAAAAAGTTACATGAACATTGCACATGTAGAAAAATTACAAAAATTCCTTCAATTATTTCCTAGAATAAAATGATAGCCTTATAACTTGAAAATTACTTAAGCACTGATGCCCCAATTTTTACCAGAGCTAAGGCTAGCCTAGAGTAACCTACCCACCAAATTTCATGATTTATGGAACACTACAGCTCAAGTTATAAATTAAACAAATTTACATGCATCCCAAAACACATTTAAAGGATCTAATAAATTCTTACAGAATTTAAACATCTCATGCCAGATCCATATTTTTCTAAAATACTACACATCCAATAGATTCTAACAAAATTTATCTCATGATTTTTGGATCATTAAAACCCTAGATCCCTATTTTTCCAACTTGTACAAAAATCAGTGACAAAATAATAAAAATTAAATTCATTTCTGATGAACTGGGCCGGCCCGGGGAACTCGGCCCACCACTTCGCGCGCGTGGCCCGCTCAACACCCCGCCCGCGCGCGACGCTGACGCGCGGGTCCCGCCTGACAGGGACAGAGAACAGGGGAGGGAACACCTGCCGGCGATTGCTCGCCGCCGGTGACGACTCCGACGAACCCGATAGCACCGGCACGCTCACCTCCACTGCGCGCATCGATTGCTATGGCTAATTGACCCTATGACCACGGCTAGGGGGGTTGGCAACGGCAATGGCGGCCACGGCCGCGGACTTGCCGGCTCCGGTGAGCTAGCAGTGACCCGACCCCAAACGGTTTACTCCGCGAGCATCAGTACTTCGAGGCGAACCTAGGACACTGGAGAGGGAAGGTGGTAAGGGTACCGAGGAACACGGCCACGAACGAGCTCAGCATGGCGGCGACAATGGCGACCGCGGTGGAGGCGCAAGCTCGGCGAGCCCTACCTGAGGTCTAGCAGTTGTGTGGTGTGGTCCACGAGGTGGAGGAGCTCACCGTGGAATTGCGACTACGAGGGATTGGGTGATGGTGCTCGACTGCGGTGGATTTTTCAGTGGCGGCCGCTGCTGCTCCTCCGGTCGCCGTGCTCTCGGCGGAGAAAGGAAGAAGGAAGCAGAAGAAATGGGCAGCGGTGCAGGGCTTCCGTGCGTCGTGGCGTATTTGGGCAGCCGAGGGGAGCACCGTGTCGACGCGTGTTGCCACGCGGCGGAGGCCGCCTGCCCCCGGTCGGACACGCACCGAGTTCAGTTTTCTGAACTTCTGAATCGAGGTTTCAGTCAAGCCGAGCCTGACAGCGTGACTTTGGCAACCTATAACTCCCAATCTAGGCCGATCTAGTACAATCCGTAGTTAGTAAAGTTGTAGAGGTACATGACGTCTACAAGATTGTCCACTAGAGCTCGAGCTGATTCGGTCTATATTGGAAACTACATGGCCTCAAAGTAGTGCTCGGTGAAACTGAAACCGGGTTTAGCTAATGATACCGACTGACAGCTCATGTTCATGGCCCGATATCTCTTGAACCATTGAGAATCAGGCTTGGATAATGTTGACAAAGTTGTAGGGCTACATGTGATCTACAAGTTTGTCAATAGGAGTGAAAGCTGGTTTGGCTTGGTTTACAAACTACAAGCTCCTAAAGTAGACACCAGTGAAACTGTAGGGTCAGATTCCAGACTTAGAAAAATTCTAAGTCCTGGAGTTATACCACTAGCTGACTTGTGGGCCACTTTTGAGCATGTTGTGGTCATTTGCATGAGATGGTCATATTGAGACTTTTGTTCCTCATGAATTTCTTTACAACTTTGCTTAAGGGTGCTCTTCCATGCAAGGTCTCTAAATTAGACTTTCTAATTGGTCAAACTAGAGCCTTCTATGGTCAAATGGGGGTCAAACTTGTCTTGGAGGGCAATTTTGTAATTTTGGTCAACATGAACCTTGATCCAAATGTTACTCTAAGTATAGCTAAGGTGTTGTAGGTCATGATTGACTACTTTACCTTTTTGTTACACCAACTATCAAATACTTTATGAAATAAATCAAACAAACCCTAAATAAACCCATGAATTGCATTACATGAAATACTAAACATGGGTTATGCATGTCATGCTTATGCAAATGCAATGCAATTAAGGACTAAACACTTGAGGTGTTACATAAAGCAGGGCTAAGCATCTACTCGATCCTAGTCTATGTAGGATTCAGGGATACATATATCTGGACAAAGAATGATATAATACAGCAAGGTTTTCAATCAACTCCTACCACTTAATGCAACAATACTTATAACATATATATAATTAATTGCTTTGAAGGTAGGAGGCTTATAATGCTCCGGGGCTTGCCTGGGATCCGACTCAAGTTAGAGTATGTCAGATGAAACCCGCTTGGCGAGCACCTTCCAATCTAGCACTTGTCCGATCCTTCTATCTTCGGGATGGATCCACCAACTCCATCTTCGGGTTTGGCTCCACATCAGGTCCTTCACGTGCTCCAGCTAGCGTACCTAAATGAGGTGCAATAATGCATATGTATGAATGCATAGAAGTGAAATCAACAGAGTAATCAAACAAGCATACCAAAGTTCACACAAACACATAGAGCTAATTAACTTTATCCTCTCTTAAGGCGTAACATAGAAGAGGGCAATCACATCAAATAAGACACAAGTCTCATAAGATCACAGGGTACTAACCCAAGTATCATCAAAGATATGAGTCACACTTCAATACACAAGCATGGCAAAGTTAATCAAAGTACTAGACTAGAAATTGCTACCTTCTGGACATCAGACCA
The DNA here is from genome assembly GCA_022457205.1 of Saccharum spontaneum. Taxonomy (NCBI): domain Eukaryota; kingdom Viridiplantae; phylum Streptophyta; class Magnoliopsida; order Poales; family Poaceae; genus Saccharum; species Saccharum spontaneum. The sequence goes on along the minus strand of CM039585.1, from coordinate 37,814,791 downwards.
ACAGCTGAGTAATTTAATCATAACTGGAGATCTACAACTCCAAATGGCTTGCAATAAGACATTATGGAAAGCTTATGAAATTATCTATATTTCATTCATAATAATCACAGCATGATTCCAAAGTTTAATGTGTCGAATTTACATAAACACAGAAACTGGTCTAACAAGACAGAGAGCAAGCAATTCTGTAACCTAACTTTAAACAGCTATAACTCCTAAACCACATGGCCAAATGCTACCAAATTTTAACAGCAGCTAGATCATGAAATTCACAACAACTTTGTTATAGCACACAAGACATGAAAACATCATTTGCATAGGGCAAATAACAACATTATCAAATCTGTTCAGAAACCTCATTCGCAAGAAATAAATATTAACTTATGTTGCAAACATATAATTGGATAAAACCAACTTTACCAACATGTCACACATGACTAATAAACACCAGAAAGCATAGTGTCCCTTTCTAAATAAATTCTTTTAATACATTTCTTAATTTATTTTGGATAATAGGGTGAATTAATGAACATATACCAAAAGTGCATAATAAATTCCACAAAAATTACAGTAGCTCACAAAACCTTTAAATAGCCTACTGTACAAATTTCAAGTCATTTGGACATGTATATCAACCTCTATGAAAAAGACAAATGTCTATTGCAATAAATCATGTGAGAGCTAGATGAATCAATAACTCACTCATTTTACAATCAAAATTCATGAAATTTTTACCACATATCAAATATCACATGAGTAGCATGTCACAAAAATTTTACTTCATTTGGAGCCATACAATTGTAGTTATGAAAATGACAAATACAACTAACAAAGAAAACCTAGATGCAAAGATCTATTTTTAGAACTAAAACTTTAAACTAAAACATGACTTATTATAGATCCACTGCATAGAAAATTTCACAAGGATTCCAAAAAGTCCTCATTTGCTATTTTATGATTTTCCTATGAATTGCTATGAATTTCCAAAGTTCAGCCCATTTATGCATAAAAGAAAAAGAAAAAGAAAAAGGAAGGCTCATTAGCCTCGAGGTCCCTGCACTTCTCACGAATTTACGGAGCCCAGATCTGCAATTTCTTGTGTCTACACATTAAGCATCTGGACCCAACTAAAAGTTTCTATTATCGTTTTCCACCCTTCTCTTCTTACTCTCGACGGGAACCAAGCAGAGGACAAGGAGGACGCTGGGAGGCCGAGCTTCGGCCGGAGGAGGAAAAGCCGACAGCCACGGCAGGGCATCGCGGCCTTGCAGCGGCCAGCCATGGCAGCGCCTAGCGCTGGCTTGGTCAGCTGCAGGCAACAGCGGTCCGGTCGTGCAACAGGCGTCTCCCGCGGCCATGGACGACGGCTTGATGACGCAGCAGCGCCAAACAATGGAAAGGGACAGTGAGGTTAGTTGGGAAAGGTGCAGCCCGACGGCTAATTCGACTGGAGTAGCGAGGAGGGTGTGTGGAGGAGCAAGAGCATCGGCAACAGCGAGCTTTGCTCCGCCAGCAATGGCAATGGCGGCTGCTCTGTGCGATAGTGAGGTGAGAGAGAGAGCGGCCAGAGAACGAGGGAGAAGAGAGCGAGGCCGTGCGAGGGCGAGTGGAAGATGGAGAGCTCGGCCTCGGCCTCTCCCAGTGACCCAGGGCGCGGCATACAAGGCTGGGAGGAGCAGCAATGGTGGGGCGCGGCGTCGGGCATGGTCGCCACGCGCTCGGACACGCGTCACCCTTTGCGGCATTTCAACGAACACCTGGCGCGTGGCGGTGTGGGTGAAGTGGAGCACCAATTTGGGCCGTCTACGGACCGAATTTTGAGTTAGGCCAAAAACGAAGTTTGATCTACACCTAAAGCTCTCCAATTTTGGTTAAGGTCGCTCGGCCATTAGGTCTCTAGTTTAGGAGATAATTAACTCCAAAGTTTGCACTGTCAACACTTTAATTAGCAATGAGCAAGTATCCAAATTGAGGGTCAAAATGAAATGCAAATGGTGCCAACCTCTCGTATGTTATTCCCCATCAAGTAAGCTCCAACTTTTGTATTTGCCTCAACTTAAGTTGTTTAGCAAAAACATGAGAATGCGGCATGCCAACGTCGATGACTATGCATTCTAGGCTTAGAATATGTTTAAGTCTGAAAACTGTAGGATATTCAAACTTCAAGCCTCTGTTTGACAAACTTAGGGATGAAATCAGGCTTGGGTCCTTTAATAAAGTTTGTAGCATACAAACTAAACAACAACTTTTATTAAAGGGCCATGGACTGGTTCAGCATGGTTAGGGAGATAAAGATCACCAAACAAGTCAACTCATTGCTGCTCATTCTAGGACTTAGAATATTTTCTAGCTTCGAAAAACAGCAGCTGATTCAAAATTGTGAGCTCTATTTGACTAGGTTAGAGGCCAAACTAGCTCTTGAACATTAAACAAAGTTTGTTGTATCCAAGATGAACTACAACTTTTGTTTAAGGTCAAACCTCATAACTGGTACAGAAGTCCAACTTTTACTTTGGTCAAAGTATCAACTCGATAAAGCTAAAACTAGGGTTTTCGGCCAATCGGGGCATTTTCTTAACATTTGCTCAACATGAACCCTTCATGACTTTTGTTGTAGAGTTCATCTAGAGTCATTTGGGCAAGGTTGCAAAGTTTGGTTGATGATCTATAATTCCATTCACTTAATGGTGCAATTCTAATAGGAATAGAACTTATCATTTCATGTGACTTTTTGATTTCAAACTTCATAAAACTTTTCTAGGGATCAATATAGATAGGTACCAAGGTGAGACATATGAAGATATTGCAATAACACCACCCAAGCATATATCTTGAAAAGGAGCCTATATGTAAAGCAATGGTGCAACAACCAACTTTAGGTTAGACTCACCTCCATAGGTTAACCTTGACATCGTCATCTCCACTCATGTTTGAGCTTAAACCCACTGCCTAATTGGTGATAACACCGGGGGTGTTACAACCCGTGTGACCTCCGAGACGTTAACAGGCTCCCGGGTCACCATGTGACCCCTCCGGAAGACGTTATCCAAGCCCCAAGTCCAATGCTCCATGTTTGAAAACCTGTGTGACCTCCGAGATGTTAACGGGAATGGGCTCCCCCATTACCATGTGACCTCTCAAATTTTTTAGGGTTTTCGACCATGGGATCTGATACCACTTCTTAGAGTGCACAACATATTCAGTCCAGATCACTATACCCAGGAGCCGGCGCCCCCTCAGTCCCAAGTCCACCGGAGCCCACAACATATCAAGGCCTCAGACCTAACTCAACCCAAAAGACTATCCTAATAGGTGTTACCCCCGCATTATATGTTGTGCTCCCCTACCATCTATTTCCGATGTGGGAGTAAACCTAAACAATTGCCTGCAAGTGATAAATGTGAACAATATCATATGACTAGTAGTGGTAAAACGTGGCAACTATCCATGACCTAAAGGTAAAGTTTAGAATTTAGATAATAATTTACACCGATATGAGAAGTATAACCAGTAAACCGAATATTGAAATGTATCGGTGCTTGCAGGGTAGTGCAATTTCATATTCATAAGGCATGAACACGCATACAATATACATCTATTATGAAAACCACATGCAATAGCACCAAGGTTATTATTTATGAGCCATAATGTGTTTAAGTAATTGTTGTAAAACATCAGAAACAATGTATATAGCAATACTGAAAGCTACTTAAGCCAACAACACACCTCACGAATGTCATGATCCATTTTTTCCCTCATCCTCCTAGCTTCTTGCGTCTTCTCCAAAAAAGATTTAAAATTTTCTTTCTTCACAATAAATTCTTTCCTTAGTTCCTCTATAATGGCCTACAAGATAAGGAACGATCAATTCAGTTAACAACCATTTCAACATTTCAGAACTGGTACTCCTGAATTATTAATTTAGCACACAAATTTTGCAGCATGAATGCAACATCCTCGGTGAGTAGGGAAAACTGGAGGGAATGAAACTTGAACCATGACAATTCCATTTCAACAAGTTAGTTTGTAAATGAACAAATGATGACTTCAAACTGCCATGAAATAACCAACTGCAAATGTTTTAAACAAATTCAGAAGATCAATTGTTAGCCATTACGAATTTTGGTATTTATACCCTGCATTGCATATTTACAATATAGAAGCTCTAATTAGCTGACCCAAATTTCTACATAGCTTTGATCAAAGTCCACTCCATTCATTATTACAAATATCATACATAGACATTCATCATTCAAATGTATTAAAGAAGTGTCCTTGAATTCATCCTTTGATCTAACAAAACTATGAGCACAATAAAAAAAGGGCAGACCCAGTGCCAGAGGCTCCCACACGAGTGGGGTCTGGGAAAGGGAATAACCGAAGCAAAGTCTTACCCCCGCAGAAATTCTGCAGAGAGACGGCTTAGAAGCAAAAAAAATAGCAGTCTACTATGAATTTATATTTGGCAAAATGCTGACTAACAAACATGAAGTTCTTCCAGCGTTACTTGTACTCAACTAGGGATTGAATAAAGTTAGGCAGTTAGATAACAAAAAAAATATATATCATAGTGTACGTAGAACAGGACTGCTCTAAGAAAAATGAGACAGAATTGTTCCCATTAAAGTATCACTTACTATATTTTGATCAATTCGTTCTTGGCATGCAGGGATATGCTCTTTGAGTTTCTCAAGATTCTCTTCTTGTCCCCCAATCTCCTTGTCAACATCATAAACCCATGCCCAAGCCAACTTTTTCTTCAAGTTTTCAATCTCATGTGCTAGTTCTTCAATATGTTCCATATTCTTTATCTTCTCCTGAATCTCATCAAGTTCTCTGAGCGCTGGCCTAATTGACGCTTCCAGTTCTTCAACTATAGAGTCTGCAATGTTCAGGTTGTCTCTTATTGTAGCAAGCAAGTCATTCACTTGTTGAAGAAGCGTAGCCTTGAAAAAGAACTGAAGCAAAACAGAAAGGTATGAAAAGTAAAAACCTACAATGAGGCCAATTATCAGTTATATTAGGAGACCATACAGAATGCACAGGTGCAACACACTTTTAAACTCCAACTTATGACTGAAGCCTAATTGCTCAGGTTTATCTAAAATGGTACAGTATATTCTGAAATCTGACCTATCAATAAGTTGAGTATTATCTTTTTCATGAAATAACAATCAGAAACAATTCAGCAAGAATGAAAATATACAATGGCCAGGCCACTGATGGGCACATGAATTTGCATTCGACAATAATAGATCACTGAAAGGCATAGATGTTCCATTGCATAGTTAAAAATTGCAGAAGAGTGGTGTGAAACTAAAAGTTTTGATTACCTTGAACTTATCCTTGTCATTTCCTGAATGTAAAAACTCTCTGCTTTTGTCTTGACTCATAATTACACAAGGGTTTTCAACTTCAATCTGAAAAGTGACACAGATGCATAACAACGCAGACAACATATATCTAGTAATCACATTGGTCCTGTTCTGCTGGTCATGTTTCGGCTTGTTTCAGCTTGTTTCAGCTTATTCTCTCTCACATAATACTATTGAATCAGCCGAAACCTGCCGACTTTCCTACCTGCCGAACCAGCCCATTAATTAAGTACTCCAGCAGAAAGGTATAAAGATGAAAACAATTAGATATCTATAGAATGAACCCATGTTGAAGTACCAACTGTTTAACCAAAAGCATCCATAAATATACACCATGCTGTCAAGAAACTAGAAACGATCTATATTATCAAACATCAAGGCGTGCAGAGCTCCTATACTGCTGACAAAATTTGCCCATGTTACGGCTTAGGTTATGAAGGGCGTAGGAGTGGGAGACGGGAGGCCGAGGCTTGAACCCTCGGCGGCGAATAGGCGGCGCCGTGGCCGGCGCCTGTGGCAGGCTTGAACGACAATAGAAGACGAGGAACAGTGCTGGGCGCCCAAGGGAGACAACAAGTCTCAATCCCAGGCTATCTCTTCCATTCATCGAGCATATTGTTTTATAGGCTTATTACAGACTCCTGAACTCAAATATGAAACATGCATTCCTAGACTTAAGGCTAGCTACTCGATTTATTCAAACAAGCACTTATTCAGGCAGCCTTGCATGCTGCTGCTAATCCTGGCGCTTCCTGTTCTTGCGCTTATTCAAACAAACACTTATTCAGGCAGCCTTGCATGCTGCTGCTAATCCTGGCGCCTCATGTTCTTGCGCTTCGCCGTTGCATGTTGTCGGTTCGGATCTCAGCCACTGGTCCTGGTCCTTTGCTGGTACTGCTGGCCCACCATAACATCTCTTCCCCCTCGGGAAACAGCTCGTCCTCGAGCTGGAACAATGGATGTGCAGCACGGAAAGCATCAATGGGCTCCCAGGTAGCTTCGCACGCAGGCAAGCCTGCCCACTGGACCTGGACATGCCATGCACCACGGCGAAGGCTGGCACGTAGAATGCGTTCTGGTTCCAGCAGGGGCCTGCCATGTTGCATGGGTGGCAGCGCCGGCGTCGTAGATGGAGGCGTGCCGATGAAGGGCTTCAGGACACCTACATGAAAGACATCGTGAATCCTGGCGTCGTCGAGAAGCTGCAGGCGGTATGCCACCGGACCGATCCGCTCCAGGATCTGGAATGGTCCGGCGTACTTGGGGCCCAACTTATTGCGGGCGCTGGGCACTAGGGACTGGGCATTGCGGTGAAGCAAGCGGAGCCACACCCAGTCCCCAATGCTGAACTCTAGGGCACGGTGGTGAGCATCATAGTGATGGCGAGCGTACTGCTGCGCTTGCAGCAAGTGGGCACGGACCTCGGAGAGGAACTCGTCGCGGCGGTTCGGCAGGGCATCGATGGTGTCCATCTCGGTGGAGCCCTGTTCATAAGGCAGCAGAGATGGAGGAGGTCGACCGTAGACCACCTGAAACGGCGTTGTGCGCAGAGCGGTGTGGAACGATTAATTGTAGCAGAATTCCACCCATGGCAACCAATCAAGCCAGTCGCGAGGGCGATCGCCGGTGATGCAACGCAGATACATGGCGATGGCTTTGTTGACGGCCTCCGACTGGCTGTCAGTCTGTGGATGGAATGCCGAGCTCATGCGGAGCTTGACACCTGCCAGACGAAAGAGGTCCCGCCACACATGGCCGGTGAAGATCAGGTCACGGTCGCTGACAATCGACTCCAGAAAGCCGTGGAGGCACATGATGTCGATGAAGAAGGCGCGGGCCACCGAGGTTGCCGTGTACGGGTGGCCCAAGGGGATGAAGTGGTCATACTTTGAAAACCTGTCGACCACGGTGAGCAACATGCTTTTACCATGTACCTTGGGAAGGCCTTCGAGGAAGTCCAGCGAAATGTCGGCCCACACCTGCGACGGCACTAGCAAGGGCTGGAGTAGGCCGGCGGGGTGCAATGCCTCAGTTTTGTTGCACTGGCAGGTGGCGCAGGCGCGGACGAAGTCACGGACGAGTTGCCGGTCGTGCTCGACGTATAAATCTGCCCGTAGTTGTTGAAGCATCTTCTGGATGCCCTCATGCCCAGCCGTGTGGGCAAGGTGAAGCACCTCAGGCAGTATGGTGGAGGACACAGGCAAAAACACACGGTCGTCGTGGAGTAGGAGGCCGTCGCGAACGCGCCATGCTGGGCCACGGTCACTAGCCACGATCGCGTCACGTAGCGTGGCTAGGTCGGAGAACGTGGTGATTGTTGGAATCGAGGATCGCCGAACGATCATCGTAACATGAACAATAGACAAGGAACAATTCGGCGACGAACGCCACGGCGTCGAACGCTTGTATCTTGGCTATTATTAATGAAATACAATAAACTCGAGACAAGTTGAGCTGAAGCATTACATCAGCTAATATAGCCCACGCCCTGAGCTCATGCAAGAGCTACGAACTCATGTGTGCGCAACGGACGCACACCATACACATGAACCGGTCACACTTCTCATGCCAGCGCTTTCTCATCCACGGATTCAGTCACACGAACATACGGTGAGCTGTTCTCCCACACCTGTGCTGCATGCCTCCAATGCTTCTTTGACTCAACTAACTAGACCATAAAAATAGCACTTGATGTTGTACACATATGCATCAAGCTGCCATGCCCACACACGCGCACACACGCGTTCTAATCCGGCGCACATACACCGATCAAGTTCAGGTTTATTTCCAACAGTGATCTCCCGGCGCAGGTCATCGAAGAGCTAGAACGATGGGTTGGAGATCGTCGTGAGCTCCATGGTTGACTGGGCAGCGGTGGCCTCAGCCTCCCGGTCATCAGCATCTCGGCGAGAGAGGGCGTCTGCGACGGTGTTCAGCCGGCCTGAGTGGTATTCAACCCTGAAATCAAAACCAAATAGCTTGCTAATCTAGTGGTGCTGCGGGATCATGGAGAGGCACTGGTCCAACATGTATTTGAGCGCGAAGTGGTTGGTGCGCACGACGAAGCAGCACCCCCATAGATAGGGACGCCAGTGGCGCACAGCTTGAACTAAGCCGATCAGTTCGCGCTCATATGCCGCCACCTTCATGTGGCGTGCTACGAAGGGGCGGCTGAAGAATGCTAGGGGCCCGGCCCCCTGGTGGAGGAAGGCGCCGAAGCCCGAGCCGGAGGCGTCGCAGTCGACGATGAAGTCCTGCGTGAAGTCGGGGAGGTGTAGAACCGGCGCCGTGGACAGGGCGGCCTTCAATGCGGTGAAGGCTGCAGTGGCCGCCTCCGTCCACTTGAACCCATCCTTCTTAAGGAGAAGGGTCAGCGGAGTTGCGAGGGAGCCAAAATCACGGATGAAGCATTTGTAGTATCTGGCAAGGCCGAGGAACCCGCGGAGGCCACGAGCAGAACGCGGCTGTGGCCACGCTGTGACAGCTTCCACCTTGGCGCTATCCATGGCGACCCCCTCCGTGGAGATGACATGCCCGAGGTAGTGGACGGAGGGTGCGGCAAAGGCACATTTGGAGCACTTGATGTGGAGGTGATGCGCGCGCAGGACGTCGAGGACAGCATGGATGTGTTGGAGGTGCTCGGTCCAGGTGGCGCTGTAGATCAAAATGTCGTCGAAGAAGACGAGCACACACCGACGCAAGAACGGCTGCAAGACAAAGTTCATTAGAGCTTGGAACGTTGCCGGTGCGTTGGACAGCCCGAAAGGCATGACCAAGAACTCGAAGTGTCCATGGTGGGTGCGGAACACCGTCTTGGCCACATCGTCCGGGTGAACGCGGACTTGGTGATAGCCCGAACAGAGATCCAGCTTGGTGAAGAAGTGCGTGCCGTGGAGTTCATCAAGGAGCTCCTCCACGACGGGGATCGGGAACTTGTCCTTGACGATGGCAGTGTTCAGTGCGCGATAGTCCACGCATAAGCGCCAGGAGGCGTCCTGTTTCTTCATGAGCAGCACAGGCGTGGAGAAGGGTGACATACTAGGCTGTATGACGCCCGGTTGCAGCATGTCGGTGCACTGTTTCTCTAGCTCGTCCTTCTAGAGTTGGGGGTAGCGATAGGGCCGCACGGCGACCAGCTCCGTGTTGGGCTTGAGGTGTATGCGGTGGTCGCATGGACGCACTGGAGGTAGACCCGTGGGCGTGGCGAAGATGTCGGCATAGGTGTCCAAGAGCTGCTCTAGCAAGGTTGGCTCGGAGCCCTTGGCCGGGTGTAGGCGCCCGGCGTGGAGACGACCAGTGGGTGGGGCGGCTGAGTGGGGGGACCCGAGCCCTCTCCAAAGCACGCGCTTGCCGTGGCGCCAAAAACCCATGCAAAGGTCGTCGAAATCCCATAGGATAGGCCCTAGGTTGCGCAACCAGGCAACCCCTAGGACCATGTCGTAGCAATCCAGAGGGATGGAGTAGTAGTCCACCGTGAAGTGTTCGTCGCCGACCCAGAGCGCGACGTCGCGGGCGAGGCCGCAGCACGTGACGCGGTCGCCGTTGGCCACCACCACTTGGGTGGCACTGCTGTCGTGGAAGTGCAGGCCGGCCTGTTTGGCGGCTGCGGTGCCGATGAAGTTATGCATGGACCCGGAGTCGAGTAACGCCGTGAAGTTGTGGTTGCCGATCTGCACCTTGAGCTGCATGGTGTCGGCCGCGCATATGCCGGTGATCGTCGACAAGGAGATCATGGGTTGCTCGGGGTCGAAGGGGGCCACGGTCGGGGACGGTGCAGTAGGAGTGTCGATGACGTCGGGCGGCTCCTCCATGGTGTAGTCCACTGCCTCTAGGAAGAAGAGACGCGCGCACTTGTGCCCCACACATATGGCTCGTCGCAGTTGTAGCATAGCCCCAGCTTGCGCTGATCTGCCATCTCCTCCGGCGTTAGCTTCTTGTACGGGCGCGATGGCGTAGTGGAAGAAGCCGACGAAGAGCCTGTGCCTGCCATCAGCGCTAGTGGTGGTGCGGTGACACGACGCGGGGTGCGGGACGAGGGAGCCAGGAGTGCCGGTGCAAGGGTGGCCGAACGGCGCTCATAGGCGCACGCCAGACACATGGCGTGTTGGAGATCTTGGGGCTCATGTAGCTCGATGTCGACGCGTAGCACCTCCGAAAGGCCCCCGGAGAAGAGCTGCACCTGCTGGAGAGGCGAGAGGGTCCCTGCGTGCGCCAGACGTGCTTGGAAGGACTCCAGGTAGGCCTCAACCGTCGTGGTGAATGGCAGGCGAGCAAGGTCTACGAGGTGATTAGTGCTGATCGGTGGCCCGAAGCGCTGGTGGCATAAGGACTTGAATGTCTCCCAATCGGGCATGCCGAAATCGCGTTCCAGCACCGTGTACCACTGGGACGCCATGCCGGAGAGATGGTATGATGCGAGCCACACCCGATCTGCCGGCTTGGTGAGTTGAGTGCGAAAGAATCACTCACACTTGTTCAGCCAATCCAGCGGGTCTTCCTTGCCCTCATATGTGGGAAATAGGAGTTTGGGGTATTTGGGGATGGCGTGGCCCTCAGGCTCTAGTGGTGGGTAGGGATGGAACGGTGGTGTGGGCATGGGCATCGACGGTGCCGGGCATGACCCCTGCATGATCGACGAGAGGGATGGAATGGGGCTTGGAGAATGCGGAAAGGGGATCTAGGTGATGGGGACGCCGAAAGGCGGTGCGGTGGGTAGTGGCATGGAGGTGAAGGCGGGTGGCGGCGTCATTGATGTGGTGGGCGTTACGGACATGGTGGGGAGTACCTCCGAGATGACCAGTTGCGAGGCAGCAGGTAGGGCCGGAAGGCCCCCGTAGCCCGGCAGTCCAAACTGTGGGAACAGTGGTCCGGTTGGAGGGCTCCGGCCGTCGATCGCCGTCAGATGGGTGGACATGTCGCCCATCTGCCGCTGCATGTCGCCCATCTGGGTTTGGAGGCCGCCAATGGCGGACATGAGCTTGCTGAGCGCGTCGGTGGGAATGGCTGTCATGGGGGGCTGTGGTGGTGTAGTGGGTGGCAGGGAGGGAATGATGGCGTTGGAGGTGGCTGGCGGCAGGGAAACGCCGGTGGTGGGCACGGCGGTGCTGGGCACGACGGTGGCCGAAGAGGTCCCGGATGAAGCCATGAAGCCTGATACCAGGTTGTTACGGCTTAGGTTACGAAGGGCGTAGGAGTGGGAGACGGGAGGCCGAGGCTTGAACCCTCAGCGACGAATAGGCGGCACCATGGCCGGCGGCTGGAACGACAATAGAAGACGAGGAACAGTGCTGGGCGCCCAAGGGAGACAAGAAGTCTCAATCCCAGGCTATCTATTCCATTCATCGAGCATATTGTTTTATAGGCTTATTACAGACTCCTGAACTCAAATATGAAACATGCATTCCTAGACTTAAGGCTAGCTACTCGATTTATTCAAACAAACACTTATTCAGGCAGCCTTGCATGCTGCTGCTAATCCTGGCGCTTCCTGTTCTTGCGCTTATTCAAACAAACACTTATTCAGATAGCCTTGCATGCTGCTGCTAATCCTGGCACCTCATGTTCTTGCGCTTCGCCGCTGCATGTTGTCGGTTCGGATCTTAGCCACTGGTCCTGGTCCTTTGCTGGTACTGCTGGCCCACCATAACAGCCCACATACCATGTTGGATGTGTGTGTTGTATAGCATAACCTCACCATGTGTCTTAAGCACTCAAGAGAGTGTGGCAATTATCAACTTAATATTAACAATCATACGATCATATTTTGCCTATTTTGAACCAGTACTCCACAGAAAAAAATAATGAAGAGGCAACCAATGAACTAAGCAAGTCAAACAGACAAGAATGTTCTATTCTAAGCAACAAGCAACTTACGTTAAAAATGTTCGATTATTTCATTTAGGTCATCCTTGCGATGCGCCACCTTCCTCCCTGTTCCAGTACAGGCAGACATTAACAGTAACAGTTAGTATAACATAAGAGTTCAAGGAAAAATCTAAAGAGCTGATAAAAAAAATAAAGCTATTCTCTTAGTGCAATTTAGCAATTTTACCACAATTATCAATTTGTAATTCATACTTAATGCGACTTCAAATATCAGCCCGTTATTCAGGTCCAAAAGCCATTGTCATATTCAAGGCATACAGTGTTTCATTTAATAGAATTTTAGCTATCTATGATGGAAATGAAGGGTAACATATACAGACAGGGCATGTGGGAAGGCAGAATGTCTGTGATTTAAAAACATGTAGTAAGAAGCCAACCATTTAAGAGCATGTGAATTTTTTGCCTACTTGGAAGTGGCTCATGATGCTTGTCACAAGAAAGGTTGTGACAACTAATAAAGGAAAAATGCAACAGTCTAATATTTTAAAGGGGCATTTGCATATTGAGGGCTAATTACCAAAATGTTTGCACTACTGCCCCAACATTGATTAGAAACCAAGGGCAATGGTGCTAACATTTTGAAAACAGCCAGGCCTGCACAAAGTGCGCAAAAAAAAAAAGGGAGTGAACTCAATAGTCATGAGAAGCCTCTATCGTAAACCAACCTTACAAGTGATTAAACAAAGGCAACGATCTAAATTAATAATCTCAAAAAGTAGAATAATGTTAAAGCAAATAGCAGTCTGTTAGAATGAAAACATGACCAAAAATTGACAACTTGGTGCAAGCAACTTCACCCAAGAAACGCCAATTGCAATAGAAGAACATGACCAACAATCGGGGAGGCTAGAACAAGTACTATTACCATGTTGATCCTTCAAAACTGTAGAACCAGCTGATTCAGTAATCCTGCGTTCCAATATAATAGTGTCCCCGTATAAACGCATCTTCTCCATGGTTATTAATGTCCACAGTAATTGCTGCATAGCTGGAGTAGTAGAGAAGATGAAAAATTAGACCAGGTTACAGCTGGATGCAAAAAGGAGACATGGAACCTTAAGTGAAAGGTTGTACGGTGAAGAATATGTGTGGCAGATTAAGAACCCACTATATGAATGAAAACAGTCGAGAAATTCACCCTCTTCACTTGAACTACTTCAGTTGTACTTTCCAACAAACAAACAGTATTTTCCTCTCACAACAAATCAGCGTAAGCATCAGCGATTACGCTTGTCAGATACAATATACTGCAAATGCCTTTGAGCTTGAGGAGCATATTGGGAATATACTAGGTGTAGCTGTGTGGCACAATATTTGCAGTTCTCCATAATTATAACTCATCTGTATCTATTAGCCCAATAGACAGACCGACAGTCAAACAGCTCAACGCAGTAACAGAAGTCCACAAAGGTCATTAGCCCTAAAACTGATTTAACTCTTTTCTTTAGAAAATCATTAAAGGCCCGTTTGGATCCTTAGAATTGAATTTATTTTAATAATTACAATTTAAACATAGATTAATTAAGCTAATATAGTTGTATATGCAGTATATTTGCATATTTATTGTTAGGCATACAAGGGACATACTTATATGTTTCATTTCTAATGTAGGGAAGTGAGTTGAAGAGTGTGCTACAAGTTAGAAAAAAGAATTATAGCATAGTAATCTATAGAATTCATTTCCATTTCTCACCCTATAAATTTTAGATAGGCTTATTTGTGAACTTGGGAAAGTTATGAAATGTCAAATTCCAAGCTAAATAGCCTAATCGTAGATTTCAATTTCCCCAAAATGAAGGGATCCAAACGGCCCCTAACTAAAAACTAATTTTTCAGGGCTAAAAGAAGAAGGGTGAAAAGGAGAGAAGGCGAACGCAACCTGCAGCCAGTCTTGATGAAGTCCTTGAGGGAGGCGGCGCACTGGGTGTTCTTAGCGTGGCAGCCGAAGGCGACGCAGAGGGCCGTGAGGATGGCGCTCTTTCCGCCTGCGCTGCCGCACCGTAGGAGAAGAGAAGGGTATCATTCGTCAGGAGGCACCGCGATAAATGGGGAGAGGGACGGGGGTTAGGGTTTGGGAGGCGTACTTCCGTTCTGGCCGGTGATGAATTTGACGTGCTGGTCGAGCTCGATGTGGAGGCTGGAGTGGCACATGAAGTTCTCCAGCCGGATGCGGTAGATCGTCCCCGCCGCCATCGCCGGCGACCATGCAACGCCTTCTCTCTCTGTCCTCGTCAGTGGAAGCTTGCACTCCAAAGAATGAGTAGTGGGTTTCTAAACTAAAGCATTTATGCCCTCGTTTTCAAGTGAAACAATGATTTTGTTCTAGTTTTTTAAAAATTTGTGATTTTATCCAAGGGTTTCTAAACTAAAGGAAGAGTTTGTCCCTGTTCCCTGAAATTCTCTAGCGGTGTTAAGTTTTGGATGAAAAGACAAATTTGCCCATACGAATCTATCCCTACTTTTCTAAGTATGCTGCGATTTTACCTCTATTTCAACATCAAATATTTTGACAGCATCTTGACAGATTTCAAAACAAAGGTGACATACAAGTCAAACTATATGGCAATAAATTTTTCCGCAAAGTTTATGCCAATGATGTAATTGCTGGTTAACTCTTGCATTTTTACAGGAACTTTGTTCTATTATCTAAAAAACTCTTGCATTCTTGGTTGTAGCCCTATAAATTAAACATGGTCCTCAATGAAGTGCTCAGGTTGGTCTAATGCGCAAATGATTATAATGATCAACACTTGAACTCGAATTGACTCATCCTAAAAAGAGCAAGACCTCCACCAAGATCCACATGACAATAACAAGACTACGACGAAGACCTAACCTCCAATTGAGGTTTCTAGCACGACTCACACTCATAATGCTTCCGAAAGAAAACTTACTTTAGGGAAAACAACTTAACAAAGTTGCAGAGTTCGCGAACTGTCCGTGAATTCACAAATCCACGACAGTTCCAAGCCGATGCATTCATGGCTCCTTATGGGGCTTGCCATGAGCTCATGTCAGGGTGTTCACTATCTCACCAACCTTGCTCCTCTTTGCTGGGGATTCAGTGACCACAAGACCACCATCTGCCGCCCTACCCCCTCCTGGGTTTGGCACCATAAGCTTGTCATAGCTCTGCATGTACTGGAACGCCTCTAGCATGATATCTGCATCCAACTTCTTGCTCATCCTAAAACATCTTTAAGAGACTCTCCATATCATTCATAAATAAAAGGAATAGATATTTTGGTGAAAAACTGTCCTTCAACTGCTTTTCTAAATTATCATTCAAATATAGCCATCTTCTATTTTAGATTTTTCGTTACCCAAAAGTAAAAGACAAGAATGGCTCTCTAGAGTGCGCATGAGATATAGAAAAACTGTTAGAGAGTAAAAAGATATAGATTTTTATGCAAATAACTCTTCAAATGGTAATTTAGATGTGAAATTTAGAAAAGCTCTTAGAGATGCTCTAACTTTATCAATATCCTTTGCCACACGCCTGCCTTGCACTCATGGTCACCGTTCTTGAGCCCCGCCATTCTGTCATGCATGCTCGGCTTCAAAACCTGCACCCTTCACTGTGCCAGCCACCTATGAAAGGGACTGCGAGCCATCACTAGAGTCGATGAAAGAGTCAAAGCCTGAAATTTTTTCCTTAAAGTTTGTCGAGCTCGGTTGACCAAAGGGCAAGGAGACATTCAGGTTAGGGAGCTTGTCATCCAATTGCTACGTCATGTGTCAAACAGGCAGTGTTGGGTTTGGCTGCATCAGGCTCCTTAAAGACTACTCCCGATTCCTCTCGCGAGAGCGATTCACGGCTTCGTTGATAGCTTCGTGTGCCGACGCGTGGACGGGGCTTTAGCGAAACTCTGCCTGAGAGACGCGACACGCGAGCGATCAGGCACGCAGCATGCTACGATTTTGCGTCCAAGAACCAGCGGGATTTCATATCCAGGTCCCTGATCCACGGGCCCGTTGATGTTGAGACCCACAGGCAGTGAGTGGGCGGAAACAGAGCGTGCGCCAGGCGAAACACCGATGCCCATAATTCATTGCGCCACGACGTGCTATGTACCCGCTATGGAAGGTGGTCCATACTTATCTCTAGCCCATTGGACAGTGAAAAGAGGTAGGAACCTGAGGCGGACGAGTGAAGAGGAGAGCCAGCGATGCCGCGTGAGCTCTGTGCTGGCAGCCACCGTTTTCTCAGACGTATCATTCAGACCGACTTCTGGGCCATGCCTTTGACTGGCCCTACGTGCAGTGGCAGGTGGTGTGAAGGGCTGGGATGGTTCGCCACACAACGAAGGAGTTGCTAGGCAAACTAGGCACTCGATTCGTCTTCTGCCTCGTGTCCGAAATCGTCCTCCTCATTGCGTCAGAATAGTGCCAGGAGGTGCCCCACGCTCATCGTACGCGCGTGCGTGGCCATCCCGTGGTACCGATGGTTGTGCCTCCTTGTTGGAAAAGTGCACAGACGGCCCTACCATCCCGTCGTCCAGAGCACGGCGGCCATCCCCGCGCGCCATATAGCTCACCCACGTGGAGCCCCTCTCTCACGCCCTGGCATTTGGGACTCGAGGTTAGTACCTCCCTATTTTTCGTCTCCTTCTCCATTTTGAGTACTACCTCACTCGCCCTCCCGTTTAGAACCCTAGATCTCAAATCTCATACGTTTGTCTCTCATACAAGAGGTTCTTGCGGCTCCCTACTGCCCCATTGCCTTACTTTGCGGTTGCTACGGTCGGAGCCATGCGCGTGAGCCATCCTCGTCGTCCAAGAAGTTTGGCATTGGCAATGGCGACATAATTCCGCTTGTGGCTTTCGTCTCAGGTACGTTTGTGTATGAGAGTTCGCCCACATATTTTGTTCATGTAGCAAAGGTCCTTTTTTCAATTGGGTTAGCTTTTATCTATTCCAAATGGAAAACAGAGCCTGTGTGGAAATGGAGGGAACGAGATGTCATCCCTGGGCACTCGGTTGCATGTTATATCGGCAGGGAACAGCCCCCTGCGTGGCTTGTACAACAAGATGAAGATTACATCAAACTCAAGATATGATCTCTATCCTAACAAACTAGATTACACGCTAGGTACTCCTACAAGTCAGGAGTGCTAGCCAACAACAATGTACACCTAAATATTTTAATATCCCCCCTCAATCTTAGCCACTTACAAGGTTAAGATTATGCCTACATTGTTTCATCTTCACCGCTGGTAGTGCCTTTGTGAAGCCATCAACTAGTTGATCACCAGAGGAGATGAACTGAATATCCAATAGTTTCTGTGCAACCCTTTCTCTTACAAAATGGAAATCAATTTCGATATGTTTCGTCCTGGCATGAAATACTGGGTTAGCAAAGAGATACTTTGCGCCTATATTATCACACCATAACCGAGCCATGGGAGGATGGTGAATCTTGAGTTCAGTTAACAGCTTCTGAACCCACATCATTTCTGCCGTTGCGTTCGCTAGTGCCTTATACTCAGCCTCTATGCTAGACCGAGAGACTGTTGCTTGCTTCCTAGTTGTCCACGAAATTAAGTTCTCACCTTGGAACACTGCAAAACCTCTGGTAGATCTACGATCATCCACACAACCCGCACAATCCGCATCTGAGAATGCACTAACCACCATAGACCCTGACTTCTTGAACTTGAGCCCAGTATCAATGGTTCCTTAAACATACCGCAGGATCCGTTTTACGGCGCTCAAATGTACAGTAGAGGAACTGACACACTTTGTTAACTGCAAAGCAGATATCTGGTCATGTAAGTGTCAGGTACTTGTACTGTAATGCTGCAACCAAACTTTTGTACCTTGTTGAGTCCTCAGCCCTGAGCTTATCACCATTAGCAACACTAAGATTCTCTGTGCTTGACAAAGGAGTATCGACAGGTTTGGACTTGTCCATCCCTGACCGTTTCAGAACATCTGCAGCATACCTTCCTTGAGAGAGAACTAGGCCCTGTGAATCTCGCTTCACTTCTATCCCCAAGAAATAATGGAGATCACCCAGGTACTTTAGTGCAAACTCATGATGCAGATCTTTGAGCAGTGCTTCTGTTGCTTCTTAAGATGAACTAGCTACAATTATATCATCCACATAAACTAGCACAAATAAAGCATGATTACCACGATTGTAGTAGAACAGGGAGGTGTCAGCATTTGAAGGTACAAACCCCAACTGTTGTAGCTTCTTGGCTTCTTGCACAACCTTGCATACCAGGCCAGAGGTGCCTGTTTCAAATCATATAGTGTCTTATCCAATTTACAAACATAATTTGGATGTACTTTGTCTGCATAACCTGGTGGCTGATGCATGCATTCTTCTTCCTCCAACACGCCATGTAGAAAAGCATTTTGTACATCAAGTTGGTGGAGCGACTAGCCCTTGGTTATAGCAATGGAGAGGATAAGTCAGATCATAGCAGCCTTTACCACTGGACTAAATGTATCTTCATAGTCTATACCATATCGTTGCTTGAATCCCTTTGCAACCAGACGAGCTTTATACCTGTTGTCGAGATCATAACATCTAGGTATGTCAAAATCTCAGTTTCAGGTGGTTCCCGACCATTTGGAGATCCCTTGGCCTATCCCGCCTGGATAGCCCAAGGGCTCGGGGGTTGTGCCCATTAGGCATGCTTGCGCGCGCCCTTCGGCTGAGGGGTCCGGCCAAGCCTGACCCCCACGGCACCTTCAGCCTAAGGCTCGGGGCTGCCCCGAGCCCTAGGCACTTGATCAACACTGCCACCGCACCTAGCCTTCGGCTCTTGCCCAGCTACCGATGCCAGCCAAGGCCCAGGCACAAGAAGACAAGCACCCGGGCTACCGATGCCCGGGGGCTCTCCGGCGACGCTCCCGAAGCGCGCCCCTACCAGCTGCTCCTCCGATAGAGTCACGTCTGGGGCATGACACAAGAAGACAAAGCCCTCCAAGCGGCCTCCGGGGGCTGGTGGGCTTCTGGGCCTACATGTCAGCCCCTAGAGCCGACCTCCCTCATCAGTAGGAAGACTCCAGAAGGTCTCACCCGGGGGGAGGCCGGTCCAAGCCGACAAGACCTGACACTCAGTGTGTTAGGGTAGAACAACCGGATGACACCCAGGCTTCTTCGGCTCCAAGGCACCTCAACGGTCTACGACACCCCGCTGCAAGGCCTCCATGGACTCCGGTGCATGTAGACCATAGGCTAGAAACAACAATCGCATTGTACCCGACCCCTCCCATTATATATAAGGGACAGGGTTGGATCCAAGATGACCAAGACGACAAGACAATAGTTCACTAGAACATAACTCATTCGCCACACACATCACCGCCTTCTTTGCTCTGTCGCCTAGAGCAGAGCAATCCTCGGGGAGCTTCGAAAGTTCCTCCACCATCTCCTTCCTCTCCAGCGAGGGGGAGACACCTCCGGTGGCATAGCAAACACCACCTTAGGACTAGAATCGAGCTAGCCCCCTACCAAACCTTCCTCTTCACACCGATTATAACCCCCCAGAATCTGGGTGTTCTTGAGTACAAGGATCATCAGTTGCTGGATGTAGAGACCGACTTGGCCTGAACTAGGATAAACCCTTGCATCTCATGTGTGTTTATATATGGGCATGCAGCCCGAGCCCGTCAGCCCGGCATGAGGCCCATACTTTTGGCCCGGCCCAAGCACGGCATGGCCCAGTGGTCAGCGGGCCCGGGCTCGCACGACCAGGAGGGGCAGGCCGTGCCTGGGCTACATCCCATGCACGTGGGCTAGCACGGCATGGCCCGACATTTAGAAGAAGGCCTAGTGGTCCCGGTGATCCCCCAGCCTGCTAAGAGCCCATAGTCGTGCCTCCTTCCAGCCTAAGGCAGTAACCCTAACTTCCCAGTTCCTATTCCCCTCCCTCGCGCTGCACTCCTCCTGCTCGCTTCGTAGCCCGATGAGCAGCTGCACGGCGCATGCCTCCCTTTGAGACAACGCGACCCCAGCCCCACGCTCCCTTGGCCCGCGTATCTACTGGTTTCGAGCGCAACGGCGGTGGCCGCCTCCATGCCATCTCTATGCCTCCTCCCTTGGCTCCCTGCCTCGCTCCATCGTGGAAGGTGGTGGCACCCCCTCGGCTCCACACCCCCTGCGTGCTCGGCCTCCTCCACGGTGGCATTGACCTCCACCTCCTCCACGCCCCTCGAGCTCGCTGTCCGTCGTGGTAGATATGGCACCGAGCGCCTTGGGGTGATCTGCGAGCATGCCGGCGAGGCGGCCACTGCCACCTCCCATGGTGGTTGCGCCCCTCCCCCCTCTCTCTATGCTGGCATTTGGTAGGCCTCGGGCTAGCCTGGCCTGCTAAAAAGGTTGTGCTCATCGGGCCATCCCAGCATGAAAAATGGCCCATAGTGCCATGCCTAGGCCAAAGGCTAGGCCCGTGTGCTCGAGTGGCACGGCCCGCAGGGCACGGCGTGCCAGCCCATTGCCCATCTATATGTGTGTTTCTTGCGTTCTTGAGTTTACCTGAGCCACCGTATGTGTCATGCGATGACACCATCCGAACAACATGCTTGCCACGGTTTTGACCCCACGACACATGTCAATAGTGCCATCTGATTTTATTTTAATTTTATATACCCACTTACAGTCGATGAAGTTCTTTCCCTTTGGGGGAGGTACAAAATGCCAGGCCTTGTTACGCATCAACGCTTGGTGTTCACTATCCATTGCCACAATCCAATTTTTGTCCCCAAATGCCTCACCAAGTGACGAAGGTTCACCTGCAGCCCTGCAGGTGGTGTAGCAGCCATGCACCAGCGTATGGTGCCATCAGTATAAGATTTTGGCTTGCTTATTGTAACAGAACCGACCAAATTATAAGAGCACAAGTACGAAAACAAGCACCGAAGCGCTCAAATTTTCAAACTTGAGCCCATATAATCCCGGTAGTCAATTGAAATCACGAAGGATTTCAAACCAAACTGCTTACAACCAGGATGGCATCATTCAACATACACATCATACGTTACATTTCACAAGTAGTTCCGAAATAAGTTAACACCACGGAGTAGCAATTATTACAAACCGAGTTTGAAAGTAGCGGAAGCATAACACACACTTTAGTTACTTAAATACTGCCAGTTTGGATGATCGACATCCCGCAAAAGCACGAGGAAAGTACATAAAGATGATCACGCCCGTGTGATCTAGTCATCATCACCCGCGGGGTGGAGACATGTCTTGCAGAAGCCCTGGTAAAGCATGTCATCTGCAACAGGAGGGAATAAACCCTGAGTACTGGAATGTACTCAGCTAGACTTACCCGTCAAAAACCAGAAATAAAAGAGACACCAAGGATTATGCAAGGCTTACACAAGAGGCTAGCTGACACCACATTTTGCATAAAGGCATAAGTAGTTGAAACTCTTATAACCTGTACTAGCAGTTATTTTTAGCATTTACCTGTCATCTATCTTAGCACCTGTACTAAACATGCACTTGATTATCATCAAACAATTATTCATATTATTCCATAGCAGGTATAAATTGTGGCAACATTGTATCATTCACTTAACCATCTGTTTAATTAATGAGATCTACGTTGCCGCTGCTCAAGTCAAGTGCTCACTAACCGGGAGCGACGGCGATTCGAATCGAATTCCTATCCAGCTGGAGGGGTATTTCTAACACTCACCGCGCAGGCCCCTGCCAGGGTCGCACAAGCCACCTTTCGTATGATTCAGGAATCGCAGGTCCGAATGATGTCGCAACCCCAAGGGCGACACTCTGCCAGGTGATAGGGACTCTAACCCCCCCTTGGTCTCACGCCAATGTCCCCAAGCACATCCTTTCTCTCCTCCAAGAAGCAACCTACCATTCGATTCCCGGCCTGAATCACATTACTCGGCTTCGCGGTCGGAACGACTTATCCGGCCAACTAAGTGTTAGACTGCGTTCAACATGACTCAAGGACGTACAGCGAATCGGTCCTTAAACGACTCAGACGGGCATGGCTCCACACCCAAGACGTGAAGTGTCTTGCAGCTGTACCATCGAACTCCCGCCCGGTCTCAATTTCATTTTAAAGCATGGTTCCATCACGATAGCCATAAGCCACTCGCGACCCAGTCCTATCTCTCGCAGATGACCGGAAATCACCCGACTTCTACCGTTCTAAGCAGGGCTAAGCATTGACACGTGCCTACACCTAATATAGGATTAGGGCATAGTATCTGGACAAGGACAGGTGTAATGCAACAGTTGTTTTCATACAACTCCTACTACTTAATGCAGTAAACAATTAAAAGTACTCAAGATATCTTTATAAATTGATGGGTTCAGCATGCACCGGGGCTTGCCTTTAAGGAAGGTGGAAGGCCTGTGATCTGGACACTCCGGAAGGTCTTCTTCGGAGGCTTCTTCGCCGATTGGCTCGGTCTGCTCCTCTGGTTGCCTCAGTACTTCCTCTGGGATCGTTTGCTCGAACTCGAGGAGCGTTACCCCCTCCGGTACACCTATTGCATGAGTGCATAATAAATTTCATGAATGCATAATGAAAGATGCAATATGCTCGGAATGAAATGCATTACAACAATTTAACGCTCTATTCAAATCACTTCAAAAGAGTAGGTGCAAATTTCCTCTCCGATAGAGAAGTACTCACCTAATCTATTTAACCTAAGATAAAGTTGCTCATCCTCAGTTAAGGCCCTAACACCTAACAATTACAAAAGTAGCAGGTCTTAGGATATCACACCATATCAATCAGCAAAGCATCACAGTAGAGCATACTGGACAGCAGCTACTTGTTTTTATCACAACTGGAGATTTAAAATTCCAAAAGATATGATCTAGGACAATCTGGAAAGCCTAACAAATGCTCTACAATTCATTTTCAGACCTCAACCCCAAATTCTTAAGTTTTCCATGTCAAACTTCACAAGTTCCAGAATCTGTCCTCTCAAAACAGAGAGTAGCAGATTCTGAACTGCCACTTAAAACATCAGTAACTCTCAAACTACAAAGCCAAATGCTCCCAAATTTTGACACAAGCTAGTTCATCAAGTTTACTGTGACTTTGGTATTTACAAGTTTTCCAGTAACCAATTTTATCAAAGGTCAAACCTAGAAATACATCCAGCTGTCCAGAAAACCTAAAATTACAAAGGTTAAATATTTGTTGATATGACCAAAGTCTCCTAAAACCAAACTAATGTTACTAACAGTTCACATTAGGTATAAAAACACCAGAAAGTAAGGTGGAACCAACTAGAATATTTATTTAACCCCATTTCTTAATTTACTTAATTATTTAGATGGAATTTTAAACATATATGTAAACTGCTCTTAAAATTCTACAAAAATTACAGGGGACTCTCTGACCTCAAAATAGACCACAGTAAAAATTTGAACAAGTTTTATTCACAGAAACTCCCTATACAAAATTCACAAGCCCAAAAGGCTGATTTCTGCATAATTCATAAATCACATTGAAAAGTATCAAACAACAGATTTCATATTTTTCTTAGACACTCTAGGGTACCAAGACATTCTCCAAAAAGTTACAAGAACATTGCACATGTAGAAAAATTATAAAAATTCCTTCAATTATTTCCTAGAATAAAATGATAGTCTTATAACTTGAAAATTACTTAAGCACTGATGCCCAAATTTTTACCAGAGCTAGGGCTAGCATAGATTAACCTACCCACCAAATTTCATAATTTATGGAACACTACAGCTCAAGTTATAAATTAAACAAATTTGCATGCATTCCAAAACACATTTAAAGGATCTAATAAATTCTTACAGAATTTAAACATCTCATGCCAGATCCATATTTTTCTAAAATACTAAACATCCAGTAGATTCTAACAAAATTTATCTCATGATTTTTGGATCACTAAAACCCTAGATTCCTATTTTTCCAACTTGTACAAAAATCAGTGTCAAAATAATAAAACTCATTTTCACTTCGGACGACTGGGCCGGCCCGGAACACAATTCGGCCCACAACGCATACACCCGCGCGCTCGGCCCGCTCAGCGCCCCTGCCCGCGCGCGCGACGCTGACGGTGGACCCCCGCGGTCAGCGACCGAAGACAGGGGAGCCGGCGCCCCGCGAGCTCCGGTGAGCTCGAGCTCGCCGGAGAAGGGCTCGCGCGGCTAACCGAACCCGGTCTCGTGCTCTCCGTCACCCGGCGCGCTGATTGGTACCCGTAGGATGGATGGGAATGGGGTGGAGAGGGCCTGCCACCGTGCGCGGCGGCCGGTGACATCCGGTGGCGGCGCACCGTCGCCGGTGAAGAAGCATGGTGCGGTTTGGGCTCGGTACGAGCTTCACCGAGGCAAGGCGGTTCCGTTTTGCGAGTAAGGGGAGATGGAGACGGACCCGAAGCACCCCGACCACGGTGAGGTCCCATGGCGGGCTCCGGCGACCCCTCGGAGGCGGAGAAGAAGATAATGCGGCTCACCTTGGGTCAAATCGTGGGGTTCGGTAGGTCCAGGGGATGGAGGGTGTCGAGGCGGAGGAAATGGCGAGCTTAGGCGGCCGGTGGTGTGGCGTAGCTCACGCTCGAGCTCGCCGGAGAAGAAAGGGGAATGGCGGCTCGGTTCTTTCCCTTTTGCAGACGAGGGGGAAGGAGGAGTAGGGAATGGATGGTTGAGGTCGGGGCGACCGCAGAGGTGCCCTTCATGCGCTCGGCAGCTGGCCAAGGCGCCAGGTCGCGCGCGGCGCGTGGAGGACACGCGGCGGCGTTCTCCTGCCCGGGCGCCACGACACGCTGTGTCACTTGACTGAAACCGGTTGAAGGTCCGCGATGGTCGACTGACAGGAGGATTTTAGCGCTAATTATCTTCTAAACTAGCTCGTTTCAGTGGAAGCTCAAAGTAGCAAACTTGTAGACCTATATAAGCTTTACAATCTTGTAATAGACCTCCAGAGCTGATTCGGTTTGGTTAGTGATCTAGAGAGACATTAAATAGTGTTCAGTGAAACTGAAATCGAGTTTCAGTTAAAGGTGCCGACTGACAGGTCATTTTCATGACACAATATCTCTTGAACCCTTGAGAACCAGGCTTGGGTACTGTTGGCAAAGTTGGAGTGCTACATGTGATCTACAAGTTTGTCAATATGAGTGAAGACTGGTTTGGCTTGGTTTGCAAACTACAAGCTCCTAAAGTAGGCACCAGTGAAACTGTAGGGTCAGATTCCAGACTTAGAAAAATTCTAAGTCCTGGAGTTACACCACTAGCTGACTTGTGGGCCACTTTTGAGCATGTTGTGGTCATTTTCATGAGATGGTCATATTGAGACTTTTGTTCCCCATGAATTTCTTTACAACTTTGCTTAAGGGTGCTCTTCCATGCAAGGTCTCTAAATTAGACTTTCTAATTGGTCAAACTAGAGCCTTCTAGGGTCAAATGGGGGTCAAACTTGTCATGGAGGGCAATTTTGTAATTTTGGTCAACATGAACCTTGATCCAAATGTTACTCTAAGTATAGCTAAGGTGTTGTAGGTCATGATTGACTACTTTACCTTTTTGTTACACCAACTATCAAATACTTTATGAAATCAATCAAACAAACCCTAAACAAACAGATGAATTGCATTACATGAAATACTAAACATGGATTATGCATGTCATGCTCATGCAAATGCAATGCAATTAAGGACTAAACACTTGAGGTGTTACAGCCCTCCCCCCTTATAAAAATCTCGTCCCGAGATTTGGAAAGCGTACCATTTTTCATAGAATTCTTTATAACCATCCCGCAAATAATCTTCCCGTTCCCACGTAGCATCACTCTCACTCCCCTGATTACTCCACATCACTTTGTACCACTTAACCACTTTGCTTCTAGTTACTCGTTCTTGAGTATCGATCACTCGGACTGGTTTTTCTTCATAGGTTAAGTCGGATTCCAGCCTGATATCTCCTAACGGAACTTGTTCCTCAGGAACTCGAAGACACTTTTTAAGCTGAGACACATGGAAAACGTTGAATATGGCTCTCATCTCAGGAGGCAACTGGATTTTGTACGCAACAGCTCCACTCTTGCCTATGATCTGGAAAGGACCCACGTATCTTGGTGCAAGCTTTCGCTTAACGCCAAAACGTTGGACACTCTTCATTGGAGAAACTTTCAAATAAACGAAGTCTCCAACTTCAAATTCGAGTGGTTTTCTGCGACGATCAGCATAGCTTTTCTGTCTAGCTTGGGCTGCAGCCATGTGTTTCTGGATAGTACGGACTTGTTCCTCGGCTTCCTGGACAAAATCAATGCCATAATACCTTCTTTCCCCAGCTTCTACCCAGTTTAGTGGAGTTCGGCACTTACGACCGTACAAAGCTTCGAATGGGGCCATCTTAATACTCTCTTGATAACTGTTATTGTACGAGAATTCGGCTAAAGGTAGCCATTTTTCCCAAGAACCCTTGGATGAAAGGACGCATGCCCGCAACAGATCTTCCAAGATTTGGTTAACTCGTTCTGTCTGACCAGATGTCTGGGGGTGATAAGCAGAGCTTCTCACTAACTTGGTTCCCAGAAGGTGATGCAAATGCTCCCAAAAGCGAGCAGTGAACTGGGGACCCCGGTCAGAAACGATAGTACGAGGTATCCCATGAAGCCGGACTATCTGATTGAAGTACAACTCAGCATAGTCAGTAGGACGATAGTCCACTCTCACGGGGATGAAATGAGCTGATTTGGTCAAACGGTCAACAATTACCCAGATAGAGTTATGATTTTTGACTGTGGGAGGAAGTCCGACAATGAAATCCATACTTATTTCTTCCCATTTCCAGCCTGGAATGGAAAGTGGCTGAAGCAACCCAGCTTTCATATGCACAGCTTTCACTCTGCAACAGGTGTCACATCTAGCAACATATGCAGCTATCTCTTTCCGCATCTTGGTCCACCAATAAAGTGGCTTCAAATCATAATACATCTTATTACTACCAGGATGGATGGACAACTTGGAAGAATGTGCTTCGGACAGGATCTGATCTCTAAGCTCTCGATCCTTAGGTACCACTAACCTATCCTTGAACCACAGCACACCCTCGTCATCTAACCTGAAATGCTTAGTTTCTTCCTCTTTCATCTTCCGTTTTATGTGAAATATACCCGGATCAGTCTTTTGGAGCTCGATGATTCTATTTCTGAGAGTACCACTGACAGTGATGTTGTACAAGACTGCCGGATGTAACAGGCGGGATCGGTGAAAATCAGTTTCAACTAAGGAATGGCAATGAGACTTACGGCTCAAAGCGTCCGCAACCACGTTTGCCTTGCCTGGGTGATAGTGCACTTGAAGATTATAATCTTTAATCAACTCGAGCCATCTTCTCTGACGCATATTTAGCTCAGGTTGGGTGAAGATGTATTTGAGGCTTTTGTGGTCGGTATAAATATTGCAGACATTGCCCAGCAGATAATGCCGCCATACCTTCAAAGCATGAACAACTGCGGCCAGTTCTAAGTCATGCGTCGGATAATTCACCTCATGCTTCCGAAGTTGCCGTGAAGTATATGCAATTACTCGGCCTTCCTGCATCAGAACACCTCCCAAACCTATGCCTGAGGCATCACAGTAAACATCAAAAGGTTTCTCGATATCCGGTTGTGCCAAAACCGGAGCCGAGGTTAGGAGGGTTCGCAGTTGGTGAAAAGCCGCATCACACTCAGGAGTCCAGACAAACCTGGTGTCTTTTTGCAGCAACCGAGTCATGGGTTTGGCTATTTTTGAGAAATCCGGGATGAAGCGACGATAATAGCCAGCCAACCCAAGAAAACTCCGGACCTCATGAACCGAAGTAGGAGCCTTCCAATTCAATACTTCTTCTACCTTGGTGGAATCCACCATAATACCTCCATCGGACAATACATGCCCAAGAAAAGGTACTTCCCGAAGCCAGAATTCACATTTACTGAACTTCGCATACAGTTTATGCTCACGCAATCTGCTGAGGACAATACGCAAGTGTTCCGCGTGGTCTTCCTCATTTTCAGAATACACTAAGATGTCATCAATGAACACCACCACAAACTTGTCCAACTCGGGCATAAACACCGAATTCATCAAGCACATGAAGTGCGCTGGGGCATTAGTCAGACCGAAGGACATAACAAGATACTCATAAAGGCCGTATCTCATCGAGAAGGCTGTTTTTGAAACATCTTCAGGACGGATTTTAATCTGATGGTACCCAGACCTTAGATCAATCTTGGAAAAGACTTTAGCTTTGGACAATTGATCGAACAAGATGTCGATACGCGGTAGAGGATACTTATTCTTGACAGTGACTGCATTCAGAGGCCTATAGTCCACGCACATCCGCAAGGTTTGATCCTTCTTCTTTACAAAGATAGCAGGGCAACCCCACGGAGATGAGCTAGGACGGATCAACCCCTTCTTCAAAAGTTCATTCAATTGTACCTTAAGCTCAGCTAACTCATTTGGAGGCATTCTATAGGGTCTCCTAGAGATGGGTGCGGTACCTGGCAGCAACTCGATTTTAAATTCCACATCCCGATCCGGAGGGAGTCCCGGCAATTCATCGGGGAAGACGTCCGGAAACTCCTTTACTACGGGAATTTCAGCCAACGCCTTTGCTTGCACAGCATGAATTTCCCCCGACAATTCAACTTTTCTGGGTAGTTGAACTAGAAAACCCTTTTGATCGGTAGGATCTCTGAGCATAACTACCCGAGCAGATGTGTCAATGAGTACCCCATTCTGACTCATCCAATTCATTCCCAAGATAACATCTATGTCTAACCCCGGTAACACCAATAGAGCAAGCAAATAACTTCGCCCTTCTATCTCAAACTTAAGGTTCCCCACTACTTTGTTTGTGGAAATATTCCCACTTGCAGCACTAATACAATAACCTACACCTTCAACAGTATGCAACTTGTGTGCAAATTTGGATGCAAACTTAGGACTGATAAAGGAATGCGAAGCACCTGAATCAAAAAGTACCACTGCGGGATGTTGGTCAACTAGGAACTTACCAGCCGTGACCACCTCACCAGATGGAATTTCTTCAATGCTGTTATAATGAGCGTGTCCCTGACGACCACCTTGATTGACATTTTTCTTAGGGTACGGACAGTTCCGGGCCCAATGGCCTGGCTTGTTGCAATTCCAGCAAGGCATATTGCTAGGAGGAACACTAGAACTACTCTGACCAGAAGTCCCCTTTGGCAGAGCGACAGTATATGCCTTACGGAACCCAGTTTTTGCAGCAGGCTTTTTCTGTGGCGGACGGAACCTTGTATTCTGAGCAGGCGGGCGTGGAGAAGACCTTGGTGCAGCTGAGGACCTTGACTGAGAAGCACTGGCCTCGAGGGCCCTTTTACGGCTCTTAGAAGCAGAATAAATAGCATTGTTGTTCTCCTGTGTCAAAGCATCGCTGATGAAATCATTGAAAGTGGTACACTTGCTAGTGCCCATAGTCTTCATTAGCTTTGGGCCGAGGCCCCTTTTGAAACTAGCAATCTTCTTTGCATCAGTGTCCACAAACTCTGTGGCATACCTTGCCAGGTTGTTGAAGGACTGCAAGTATTCAGTCAAGCTTTTGTTTCCCTGGGACAGCCTCATAAACTCCGTGTGCTTGATTGCCATAAGACCGGGAGGGATATAATTCCCCCGGAATGCCGCCTTAAACTGATCCCAAGCAATCGGGACATTGGCAGGCAGCGTGGAACGATAGTGGCTCCACCAGATGCCTGCTGGACCATGCAACTGATGGGAAGCATACTCCGTTTTCAGCTCATCAGTTAGGCGTAGCAGACGAAACTTTTGTTCAATGGTATTCAACCACTCATCAGCCTGCAGGGGTTCTTCCGCTTCCTTAAAAAGCGGGGGCTTTGTATCCAGAAAGTCCTTGAAATCGCTGTACTGGTTTGGCTCTGGGCCCTGACGACCATGCCGAGCCTCTCGATTAGCCAGTTGGCGCATGGCGTCGGCCAACATATGCTGCCCCTCAACCACTGATTGCATTAACTCAGCCGGAGTAGGTGGTGGTGGAGGGGGCGGCTGGTCCTCCTCCTCATTTCCACGACCCCGACGTAGATTGTACGACATCTGCAAAATGCATAGCCAATGAGCACTGACGATGTGGGAAATTTGTAGATGAATTATTGCGAAATGTCAAACTGTCTTCAAGAATAGAATTCTCATAATAATTAAGGCACAATAATTCATCACAACCGCACAATCCATTCAAGCGCATCAATTGCCGAACTCGTACTTGGTAATCCCTCAAGACGTTCTTCGATAAAGGCTCACTCACAGGGAGCACAACGGTTATCGGATCGTTTACGTTGCTATCTACGTGATTTTGACCTTTTTGCCCGGTACTTGGATTTGATCTCAAGATTGTTAGTGACTGTGAAAGGCTACTTCAAACTGACCACAAAGAGACTTCTCAATGGAGAGTTCTATGTTGGATCAGGACTAGCCACCTCGATACCTGCGCGTGCCAAGCAGCACAACCTTATGTCGCGCGCCATAGGAGGCCCTCGGTTTCGTCGCGGCACCGAAGGGTGCTAATCGTGACACCATCACCGAACACAACACAATAAGACATCCCATTGCGATCGAAATTAACAGGTTCAAACTACATTTAGGAAACATACGGTTCAGCCTTACATCCCAGAGTCAAGTTATTACAAGGCCTCACTCCTTCACAGGGAGGGCACAAAAGACGATCCTAGCATTAAAAGTACGTGATGACTACTCTAAACATCATCCTCCGAGTCCGTGTCAAGGATCTCCCCGCCGTCCTCATCACTGACAGGCTCTAACTCTTCGTCTTCTTCTTCTTTTGGCTCTTCCCCTGGTGCTTCTGCAGGTGGAGCATCTTGTGGTCCATCGACCTCCACTTCATCATCATCCTCTGCCATGAAGATTCCGGAACCCATCTCCTCATCTACATTGTTGTTCCTAGGTAGCAGAGGATTAAGCTGGTTGTTCAGGCGGTGCACTTCTTCATGAAGGTTGTCATTGTATTCTTCAGCATTCCCTAACTGTTGTTCGAGCTCAAACTGACGAGCTCTCAGAACGTTCTCCTCGTGCCAGGCTTCATCCCTCTGTTCCATCACACGGACCAACATACGCTGACAGTTGCGATTTGCCACTGTCAACCTCTGGACTGCAAGTGTTTCTTGATCTCGATCATGAATCACTTGCTCCAGTTGTTGCCGTGCTGCATCCCTAGCAGCAGTCACCTCTGCCAGCTCAGCCCGCAACCGTTCCACCTCGGAGGGCTCAGGACGGGGCTCGCGTGGAGCTAACTGGTGGCGAGGGACCCTTCCACCAGTTGACTTACGGGCTGTCATCCTGGTGCGTGCCATCTGTATCAACAAGATGTGACTTAAAGTGAGAATCATTTAGGGGATACGAAATTTAATTTAGTCGGGACTATTGAAATTTTTAAGGAGGGAGCGAATGACATGTATGATATAATTAAACATGATGCATGCACGTTCCGTACGTCCTCTCACCTTAGTAGAAAACTAAAGTGCTAACGCTAAGCGGTGGCATACATACGTTCTCTCATATAAGCGAAACTATCGGTCTACACGTTACGTTGTTAGTGTACCTGCAGAAAAATTCCATTGCAGCCCAACAATTCCCAAAATAACATACAAGGAAGCAGTAGGCTAAATACTTTCCATATACACATCCCCGGATGTATATATTTCAGTATCAAAGCTACCCGATTGATAGATGCCACAATTAAGTGCTTTTAC
This sequence comes from Saccharum spontaneum, assembly GCA_022457205.1. Classification (NCBI taxonomy): domain Eukaryota; kingdom Viridiplantae; phylum Streptophyta; class Magnoliopsida; order Poales; family Poaceae; genus Saccharum; species Saccharum spontaneum. Next base: position 37,782,795 of record CM039585.1, on the reverse strand, counting down.
ATAGTTACATGGTTTAAACATGTAAATATGCAAATCACCAAAACTACTCTCCCCTAGACCGCCGGTTGGACGATCATGCTCTCACAACTCACACTTACCAGAGCGTCGAGGTAATTGATCCATACATTACCACCCAAGTGGATGGCATCCATACAATATCACGCCGTATGGACGACGAAACAAAAACAAACAAGGCCCCCAAGTTAGTCTTTATAATAAGCCACCTAAGAGTCCTTATTTGGGCTAAGGGATGTGATCACTGGCATACTTATAAAAATACTTTTTAGAGTTTAACCCTTTTCGCAAACAAATACTTTTGTTTTTAATTACTCGTAAGATGTGCTTAATGTTGAATTATGCTCCGGTACCAGCTGTAACAGAACCGACCAAATTATAAGAGCACAAGTACGAAAACAAGCACCGAAGCGCTCAAATTTTCAAACTTGAGCCCATATAATCCCGGTAGTCAATTGAAATCACGAAGGATTTCAAACCAAACTGCTTACAACCAGGATGGCATCATTCAACATACACATCATACGTTACATTTCACAAGTAGTTCCGAAATAAGTTAACACCACGGAGTAGCAATTATTACAAACCGAGTTTGAAAGTAGCGGAAGCATAACACACACTTTAGTTACTTAAATACTGCCAGTTTGGATGATCGACATCCCGCAAAAGCACGAGGAAAGTACATAAAGATGATCACGCCCGTGTGATCTAGTCATCATCACCCGCGGGGTGGAGACATGTCTTGCAGAAGCCCTGGTAAAGCATGTCATCTGCAACAGGAGGGAATAAACCCTGAGTACTGGAATGTACTCAGCTAGACTTACCCGTCAAAAACCAGAAATAAAAGAGACACCAAGGATTATGCAAGGCTTACACAAGAGGCTAGCTGACACCACATTTTGCATAAAGGCATAAGTAGTTGAAACTCTTATAACCTGTACTAGCAGTTATTTTTAGCATTTACCTGTCATCTATCTTAGCACCTGTACTAAACATGCACTTGATTATCATCAAACAATTATTCATATTATTCCATAGCAGGTATAAATTGTGGCAACATTGTATCATTCACTTAACCATCTGTTTAATTAATGAGATCTACGTTGCCGCTGCTCAAGTCAAGTGCTCACTAACCGGGAGCGACGGCGATTCGAATCGAATTCCTATCCAGCTGGAGGGGTATTTCTAACACTCACCGCGCAGGCCCCTGCCAGGGTCGCACAAGCCACCTTTCGTATGATTCAGGAATCGCGGGTCCGAATGATGTCGCAACCCCAAGGGCGACACTCTGCCAGGTGATAGGGACTCTAACCCCCCCTTGGTCTCACGCCAATGTCCCCAAGCACATCCTTTCTCTCCTCCAAGAAGCAACCTACCATTCGATTCCCGGCCTGAATCACATTACTCGGCTTCGCGGTCGGAATGACTTATCCGGCCAACTAAGTGTTAGACTGCGTTCAACATGACTCAAGGACGTACAGCGAATCGGTCCTTAAACGACTCAGACGGGCATGGCTCCACACCCAAGACGTGAAGTGTCTTGCAGCTGTACCATCGAACTCCCGCCCGGTCTCAATTTCATTTTAAAGCATGGTTCCATCACGATAGCCATAAGCCACTCGCGACCCAGTCCTATCTCTCGCGGATGACCGGAAATCACCCGACTTCTACCGTTCTAAGCAGGGCTAAGCATTGACACGTGCCTACACCTAATATAGGATTAGGGCATAGTATCTAGACAAGGACAGGTGTAATGCAACAGTTGTTTTCATACAACTCCTACTACTTAATGCAGTAAACAATTAAAAGTACTCAAGATATCTTTATAAATTGATGGGTTCAGCATGCACCGGGGCTTGCCTTTAAGGAAGGTGGAAGGCCTGTGATCTGGACACTCCGGAAGGTCTTCTTCGGAGGCTTCTTCGCCGATTGGCTCGGTCTGCTCCTCTGGTTGCCTCAGTACTTCCTCTGGGATCATTTGCTCGAACTCGAGGAGCGTTACCCCCTCCG